>JAHZNA010003410.1:0-10656 GCA_027743935.1 Sinodicranocentrus sp. ZH6
TGTTTTTGCATTAGATTGTTAGGTTAATGTTTGAAGTGAGATTTAAAAAAGTCTTATATGCGAGCTCAACTTAGTCTTACCAGATTTATTATCATTTAATCTGGTAGCTGATGTTTCAATGTTGACAATATAAATGCTCAACTTTAGCAGGTAACTTCCCAAGCTAAGAAATCCACAAAAAATTCCGACTGCGATAATAATGCGTTGTCAAATCATTATGAACCAAAAACAGAAAGAGATTTTATTTTCATAATGCTTCTTGTTTTGATAGCAAGGAAATACTCTCTTATGTATTAAAAGTATTTTTATGTGTCATCAAATGAGTTTTTGTTTCATTTCTGGAACTGCAAACAAAATGGATTATTTAACTATTTTAAGTTGACTTTTGAGGAACTATATATCAATATATTATAAAGTTGGGCAGATGTTTGAAATAGTCATATAGTCTAAAAAGATGGTCGCTTTGCTACAGATTCGGAAAATTGTATACAAAAAATTATAAATCGAAAGAATGAAACATGAGGAGAGGATAGAAATGTGATGCCTAATGATAATGATGATAGCACACGTATGATGGGTGTCATAGTCTTCACTCATTTTTTGTTTCTTGAGAAGTTGTCATTACCAGAAAGTTTTAATGAGGCACTTACACAGTTCCAGGAATAAACCTCAACTCCACAAGTTGATATTTGGGTTGATATCGTAAGGATTTTTCCATTGCTATAAATACAAGGACCATGGGTAAATGCCGGATTTCAGTTCATCTTGGTTCTTGAAGAGGGTTTGTTTTCTGCTCATGGATATTCAGTACAGGAATATTAGCAGAAAAATATATTTGGGCTAATCAAATTGTTCGAAATTCATATTTTAACTACACAATTATATGTAAAACAATTGATTTCTCTATATTGAGAAGCCAATTCACCTGATGACAATATTTTTTCCTCCTTATTTGTGTCTTTTAAAGGCATCCTGTCGCGTAGCTGTGTTAAAGTTTTGATGCATTTTATGCACACCTACATTCAAAACTCAAGCTCTCTCAAACTGTAGAGCAATTCAAAATGATTAAAACACTGACTTTTTAAGAAACGTACTCCCTACCCAAAATTACATTTTTAGAATTTATAAAATTACTACTCTTAATCGATTTATATAAAATACTATTGAGTTTTTACACAATGGACAGTTCAGAAGTTACAAAATCCATCGTCACCCAGCACCAAGATTCCCAACTGATTTTCGTGGAAGGGGGTAAAGATATTTAATAAGTTGGAAAACGTTTGTTTCTAAAAATGTCTCATTTTATAGGAACAGGAGAGAAAAAATATTGGAAATTTTAATCAAAATAGACTTATATATGGAGGAAATCGAATCAACCAAATCTTTGATATTTTTATTTCAACTGTCCATAGCCAACAACTCAAATTGGGGGCATTACAGATCCCAAGGAATAATTTTTAAATTTTTTAAAGGATATGTTATTTAAATAATCAAGGTAGTATTGGAAAACATTCTAATAAACTTAAATATTTTTACTTGCGTAATCACAAGTTCTAAGAGAATGCAAGCCAAACACAAGAATTCTCATCCATTACAACTACCTTGCGTCATGCGAAGACTAATTAATAATAAAAACATGCATTCAAATCCATCCAAATCAGAAATCTGTGAGAATTGTTTATCTAAAATCTCTCGTGGCACTCAAAAAATTCTCCAAACAAGTTCCACCCATCCTTTAAAGATGGGAAAAATTGGCAATGCTGACGAATATACAAAGGAGAAGAAATATTTAGAGCAGACTGAAAAATGGCACTACGTTCTTTTGTAGGAAGAGATAACAGACATACAACATGTAAACTCAATCAGCCCAGAAGCAAGAGAATCTTGCCTTCAACTTCACTTTCAGAGCATTGATAATTCTATAGCAACCAAGTCACTGTCAAGCTTGCTCGGATGGGATCGAGACAGATTTGATCTAATTTTAACTTCATGGAGGTGAAGAAGATGAACCACACATGGCGTAACTTTCCCGAAATATCTCTCACTTGCTAATATATCCTCTAAATATGACTGTAAGCCTGCTCACCTCACCAAAAACTCCACCTTCATTTATTTTTCAGATCACTTTTCAAAAACTTTCCAACTTCACACATAATTTCCTTGGGGTCATGACTATGATCCTCGTTCAAAATGGAAACACATTTGATTCCTCGTTTCTTCATTTTTAATCAGTAGTAAAGCTGCAGAATACGAAGCTGTATCCATTGCTGGACAAAATCTTTCAGAAATTAAAAATAAACTACTATTGATTTTGTTGAAAGCATAAAGCTCTATTTTTTCATTATTTCACTATGATGATATTTTATCCCATTTTCTGTGCGAATTAATTAAACCGGAAAACACATAAAGCTCTCCTCGTATGTACATAAGGAGGACAGAATGTTTTTTCAAGAGAGTAAAGATTTTTTGCAAACACAACCTGTACAGTTGGTCATCGGCCTTCTTTCATCTTCGTGGTGATGGGGTGTTGTCATGGATCAGGATAATCCAGCCATGTTTTTCCCTCCTTTCCTCCACTCTTCTCCTCATATAGATATCAAACCCATAAAAATATGATATGGGGAAATGGAGAGAGAGAAAAAGGTCGATGTGATGGACAAGTTAAATAGTTTGAGATGGTTGTGAAAAGAAGAAAAAGGAGAATGAGGATTTATTAAAAACACGATTCTATTGTAATGGTGGATATATCGGGATTCGAGAACTTGGATGATGTACGGAACTTGGGTTTATTGTTTATCTCGCTCGGTCTTTCAATGCTGCAATAACGAGGCTTGTTTGTTGACTATTGTATTTCCCGAATGCCTGCTCCAGTGTCAGCGATACCAATTAGTGAATCAACCACTCACCCAGTAACATCTTTAATAACGAATTCCTCTTCAGCTACTCTAGGAATAACGTCAAGAACAGCGTCCTCCTCTTCACGGCCGACGAGAAGACGGAGTAGACCAACTTTAAAACCAGTTGCATCAACGGTGAGTAGGACTTTACAAAAGTTTGAAAACCTGCGTAAGGATTTATTTTTTGCCAACCGCTTCAAAGTCATTCCTTCCTTAGTAAACTCCAATATGCCGTTGCTGCTCACGTCCGGACAAGTCAATAAACGATTTTCAATCTTTTCACTGACTTGGAAGATTGTAGGATTCAGAGAAAACATGCAACCAATTAGATTATAGAATGGAATTTTTTATGAATAATTATGCACCCTCGAAAAATATCTTTAGAACTTTAAATAAGTGGAATTTTCAAGAACATGCAATTACTTATCTATTCAAGCTGAGCCAAAGCAGAATATCTTGTACATGTTCAGCATACAATTTGTTGAGCTATTTTTTAATAGAATTTAAAAGAGAAATGGCGTGTTCCAAAATTCCCTGATTGCCAAATGGAATGTGTATAATTATAATACACCACCGCAAAATTAAGTTTGCCTGCTTTATTTACCCTAAAAACTGCATGCATTGTCTTTGCACAGGAAGATTTTTTAATTGAGGAGAAATGGACGAAATGGTGCAGGATATTAAATTCCTGGCGAGTTGGCAATTTGCATAGGAATTTCTGCAAATCAAATGACTTTCATTATTTTTAAAATTCTTGGGAGAGAAAATAGAGGAAAATCTTGTGAAATTTGCTTTCATAGTATTTTTAGAATACTGGAGAAATAATTTAGCTGCCATGTCAGGCATACATTGTTGGGCTTGCATGAACTCAAAGCATAGTCCACATAATCAATATCAATCACCTTTGCATAATGTCATACTTGCCGTAATTTAAAAAAAACTATTTAAATGATGTATTTTATTCTTTAATTACATAAATAAAAAATATGTAACAAGTATTGTCAAATAAATCATGATCCGATTACCAGCACCACTTAAACGACTCCGTACGATCATTCCAAGGATGAATAACAGAACCAGAACAATAAAAAGTTGTCCCTGGTTTGTCTACCCGTATTGATTCCCCGCGGCAGTTCAACTTGTCGAAAGCTACCAAACAGTCTCCACTCTTGATTGCAATTCCCGAAATTCCCTGCCTCCAACCAGTATTAGTATTACCGGCTTCACCAGGTGG
The DNA here is from genome assembly GCA_027743935.1 of Sinodicranocentrus sp. ZH6. Taxonomy (NCBI): domain Eukaryota; kingdom Metazoa; phylum Arthropoda; class Collembola; order Entomobryomorpha; family Entomobryidae; genus Sinodicranocentrus; species Sinodicranocentrus sp. ZH6. The sequence continues at coordinate 4,132 of JAHZNA010003410.1, forward strand.
TACATTCCTACATTTTGTCCCTGCCACTATAGTCAAGTTGGCGAAATCTAAATATTAAACATAAGTTTTAACATTCTTTGTTTGAAAAAAAATCATGGATAAAGCTGCAGTAAACAACTGCGTAGATTCGTAATGCCTGCGCCTATCTTTGATAATGCGGTAGACTTTTTCTGGGGTATAAATCTTGCCGTATATTTTTCAAGGAAAGTTATCCCTGTTTACATTATCCTAAAGTTTGAGGAGGAGCACTGATGGCCACAAATCGTGAAAAAGCATAGTTAAATGTTTTAAATAATGTGTTACCCTTATGACTGGGATGAGTTGGGCAATCGAGATAAATTGTGATTCTGAAAAAATCCTTGAATAAGAATTAAAGTGTCACCCGATTAAGACTCATTTACTAAAATTATTTTTCTTACTCGCCCAGTTTTTCGGTGGTACACTCTGAAAATAAAGGAAAAAAAGATATATACGTCAAAATCTCAAAATGCAATGCTAATATTTTGTTGTGAAACCTGGAAAAATATATATATTGAAATAAATTGGATGACTTGACAATTTTTAATGTAGCTCATTTAAATACTAAAATACCTAAATTGATTTTTCAAGAGTAAAATGACATCTCGCCTACCCTTAGTTACATATATTAGATGTAGAATGAATGTAGAAACTTTGTTTACCTTCCGAAGGCTTATTTGCGAAGCATAAGTCAGCATCATCCTTGCAACAATAATAACATCTCCAATATTCGCATTCGTCTTTTCCTCGTCCACTCAGTCGGTCACAACCTGTAAATTATAAATTACTATAAATTCACACATAACATGCCACAAGTAGATTCCCTTACAATTAATACATCTTTTACCTTCATTTCTGCCCAAGCAAACCCCGTCATAATGATCGTAGATACAATTGTTTGATTGACATCGGTCTGCGCCGTCGTTTGGATTACAGGCTTTTTTTTGAAAAATTAAATTCCAGAGTTTTTTTTTAAAAAAATAGCAGATTTAGCAAAATAATTCATGACAAAGTACCACATACAGTTTTGAATTTCCGGAATGGCCATATTTTCCGTATGGAGATCTTCACTCTTGAAATTTCGACCTTTTAAGCCCTTCCTCTCATTGTGAACATACGGTCTTTTTTTCTTCATATCATACAATGCTTTTAAATATTTCAAAAGTTTAGAAGGCATCCTTTCATGGAAAAAATCAAATTGATAGAGTTACAAAAACTCAACTTACCCGAGCACATGATGATGTAAAGAGCACAAATTGTGAGAACATGTACAGATGTGGGAACCATTTTGAAGAAAAAATATTGTTTAACTCCATAAATTGACAAAACTTTCAATCCAATTCTCACTTGGTTTGACTATCATCATTTTTGTAGCTGTTTGGAGCAAAGAGTATTGTGTGGAGCCGAGCATTCATGGAAATAAGTCTAAGGAAAATTTTATTTGAATTCATGGAACCTCTATTGTATTTTTAGTCCTTATGTATTGCTGGAATTTCTCTTGAAGCTGTTGTATTTGCAGTGTTGCAGAGTGTTCTGTGTTACACCAACTTCATGCTTAAACGTTACGTACTAGAAACAATGGGGGTTCTTCTGGGAATTATGATGACTTTGAGTCATTGTTGTTGTTAACAAGTAAAAATTAGACTAGCAGTTTTCTGGCGAATTCTTTTCTTGATTTCTCTTGAAAGTATATAAAAGCCGGTAAATGACTACATTTCAATTATTCTACATAAGCCCTTCCTTTCATTGTGAATATAATGTCGTTTTCTCTTCATATCATAAAATGCTTTTAAATATTTCACACGTTTAGAAAACATCCTTTCACAGAGAAAATCAACTATACAATTACAAAAAAACTTACCTGAGCACACGATGATGCACAGAGAGAAAAATATGAGCACTGGTAAATTTGTGGTAACCATTTTGAGGAAGAAATTATGCATGACTTAATAAATTGACGAAACTTTCAATTGAGTTCTCACTTGGTTTGGATATCATCATTTTGTAAAAAAATGATGTTGGAGTCGAGCATTCTTGAAAATAAGTCTATGGAAAACTTTATTTGAATTTATGGAACCTCTATTTATTTCCATTTCTTAGGATGACCAACCGTCATTATTGACAAGTAAAAATCGGAATAACAGTTTTTTTGATATCTTTTAAAAGCACGTAAATGAATAATTTCGCTTCTTCTACATATCAATGCAAGCGAGCGAGCAAGCGTTTAGTGCAACATCCTTTGCAGAAAACTCCGACGACAAAACTCTAACAATGTCCCAGGAAATCAGCATCTCAATCTTGTATTTGCAAAGCCTTTTGCATGAGAATGGCTATGAACTACGCTCTTACCATTGTCCTCCACCGGCTCTTTAACTCAACCTCATAATGATGAAAGTATATCAAATATACAGTCACAGGTTTTCCCAAAAAAAACAGTGAGTTAAGTGAAAAACTATATGCATGATAATAATGATTCTCGGATAAAAGTCAAAAGACATAACAAATGATGAACAAATGTATAACTATTTCAAAACGTGTAATATAAATATTCGATATGTAAGGAAATATGGATTTTTGGTCTCAGCATTAAGTGGTGTTATACCTTTTTAAACCAACTCTGGGAAAAGGTTGCGATTTTACAGCGGCGAGGTACTATTTTCGATAAAAGTCTGAACATTTTGATCGCAGGGCTTACAAATATTGTTTTTCTTAATTTTTGGTGGATTTTAATTTTAATAATAATAATATATAATGAACTGAAAATTCCAACCGACAATTTTAACTGCAAGTTTTAGTAAAATACTTTAACTAGCAATATTAAACTAATTTTCACTTCCAGCAATGTACGTTTTGCCACGTGGCGCCACGCCATTCCACACCACAATACATATCTCCACTCCATAACTAAAGCGAAAGTACAGTATTGCAATATTTCTCTCATCTCATTACGCTATTCATTCTCCTTCACACATTGGTCTCCCCTCTGCAACAACAGCAAAATCCATCCTATATTACGCAAGTGTCTTGTCTCACGCTTTTCACGAGAGGAAAATCCTTGTCTTTGTTTCATGCTTTTTTGCTGACATTACAAATCACTGGAAATTGACAAGTTGACATGAATCCTTACGTCAGAAAATATTCTCGTCTCTCATCATTCTAGTTTCAACAGCCACAGTTCACTTGACACATTTAAGATATTCTGTCAACTGCTTAGTTTTTTTTGTCGGTGCTCTCTATGTAAAGACATCTGCGTACATCTGCGAGAGAGAAAGAATGAGAAAATATGTGTGCAACCACATATATTTCCTGTGCACTTGTTTGTGCCAAAAAAGTACATTACAAGAAACGAGAGACCTGCATCCTGCTATTATCTTGTTAATATTAGTGTGCAAGGGCATATGTGATAAATCAATGCAGAGAAGCAAGGTCAGTTCCAGCTAATGCCCATCATCATCAAAACACACAGCAAGTTTCCATTTCAGACTCTCCACCCAGTTTCGGAAGTTTCCGGAAAAGTAAAGCGAGGACGACTCTTTTGAGCAGATCACGGAGGGGTCCGTGGTTTCTAGTGTGTTATGAGGATCCACTGTCTTTTTGATTTCGATTTTTCACATGCATACATGCACATATATTTGCAGATTCGTTCTTTCTCTTAATGTACTTTTATGTACAAGCAAGTGCACAAGAAAAATATATAGTGAATGTGAATTGTGAGGCCACTTTCCCGTTCTCTCATCCTTCCTCTCTCGCAGATATTTCCACACGGAGCACCAACACAGATATAAATTAGCAGCTAGCAAATTATCTTAAATGTGTGAAGTGCGGCTAAATATAATTTCTGGCGAAAAAAATTCTCGAGAAGAGAAAGAGAAGGAAACTAACGAATCAGTTAAATTGGTGGAAGATAGAGAAGATGGGCAGGCATTCACATATATTTGAGATTTTTCCTCAACTGGTAAAATTTCTTAAGAATCAAAAATTATGTACGTGTTCAGTTTTAACGAGCTCTGTTTTTCGTTTCCGTTCAGGTTTGGGATAAAATCCTCTTTAACCTTCAACAAGCTGGAAATATTCATCTCAACCAGTGTCGACTTGTTTGTCACTCTTTGAAAGAAAACGTGGATAACATTTTTGGGAAAACGGAACAAGGGAGGATTTGGAAATATGGTCAATCAGAATGTCTAAATCAGTACAAAATAAAGTTACAAGGAAACATTTTGGGAATTATTAACGACATGAAATCCATTTCTAGATTTCCACTCCCAAACAAATATCTCAGCATCTCTGTTATTCATAATTCAGCTAGTTTTGAAAACATTATTAAGGATAGATACCATGTTGAAGAAGTTATGTTCAAAGTTAATAGGGAGCAAATCGAGATATTGAATTTGACACTTGAACTCAAATATGACAAGCATTTTTCTAATGTGGACTCCACACGTTTGCTCTATCTCTACTTAAGAATGTATTTAAATTTTGTTGAAAACGTGAAAGTTTTAATTTTAGAGTTGCGTCCTACACACCGTTGGACTTGGGAAAGAATAAGTATAAAATGGTTAGAGCCGCTGCCTCAACTAAGAAATTTGGAGCAAGTGAAAATCAAAAGTGACTTTGAGCAATTGGATTTATGAGGTTATCCTCGATATGTGCTGTGAGCGTGAAAAGCTAAAGCAACTTTCTATTTGGACCCCTCTTAAAGGAAACTTTTTAAACTTGACTGTTCTCGAAACAAGGTTGGACAAAAATAGTAGGGAAATTTTGCTGGCAAGTGAATTTCAGCTGGAAGAGCTGTGTTTATTTGGTACTGCGTATACGTTACAGGATACTTTCGAAATTCTCAGAAAGTTCAAACAGACGTTATCAGTTTTAGTTTTAAAGGGAAATTTCGTGATAGCCCAATCCCAAAATTTTAAGGCTGACTTGCCGAAATTGAAAAAACTGGAAATTTGTTGTCTCGACGGGAACTTGGACTTTTTACAAAACCTCACATCTTTGGAAGAATTCGTTCTCTTATATTACTATGAGAGGATTGTCACTGGGCTGGTTGTCAAAGCAACTACGAGCCGAGGGAAAATAGGAACTGTGGTGACAAATATGTTTGGCATTTTTCCCAAACTTAAAATTGCAAAATTTGGGTTAAAGATATCATATTAGTAAAGAACCAATGGGAAATGGGAATGCTTGTCAAAAATATTGTGTCCATCTGCATGCAGATATTGTAAACTTTTAAATTGCTTGTTAGGTTGCATCAATTATAGAGTATTATCAGTCTATTTGGATACTCCAGGTGATGTTGAGGAGAATGCTGGTTGAAGAAGATTTTGTTCGAGTTGATGTTGTATTAAATGGCAGGTTTTAAGTTCAAAGGCACTAACCCAGGATATAACGGATATAAAACAGACAGAATACGGAGAGACAGTTTTGAGCTTCTACTTCTAGCAATGCCAACTTTGGCCGGGATGATTCTGTGAGTGGCAATTTTATCATAATTTAATTTACTTCAACTAATTATGTGTAAATATAGTTTTACTGAAAACATCTACTTAACCATTTAGCAATTGAATTACAAACTCCTTCAGTAAATATTTTGAAGTAAAATTTGGCTTTACATATATTACTTTATAATACTTCATTTAGTATCAAAACAAAATTAGTTTTCCAAATTATATTAGTTTTAAATCCAAACCCGACCAACCTAAAGAGAGTTTAAGATACCTCAGTATATAAACCTCAATCTTCAAAAAATATTTTAGAATTAATAAATCCTTAAATTGATTTTATTTTGGAATTTAAAAGCCCAGACATTACTGAAATTCTTATCAAAAGGGAAACATGACGCTCTGGAAAATTTTCGCCAGATGAAAGCTCAATCTGAACAAATTCTTTCACCAGCTTGGACACCTGTTCTAGATGAAAGCCTTAAAGGTCATTGCACTCCACAAACTTTAAATAAGCTTCCATCTGTTTCTTGTATTCTTCCACAGACTGTTCCACCATCACAATTCTCCTCTCTTCTAGATCTTTAGTTGACCGTTGTTCTTCTTCTCTGTTCCAGTTGGCCATATTAATTTTTCTGATAAGGTTGATAGAGTTTTCAATTTTGGTGAGTAACTCGACTCGATATCCTTCCAGAATTTCTTTTCCTCCAAAAACCTTCACATGCAGGAATTTTTCCTCCAAAGAGCTAACCACGTTAAAATGAATGTCGTCAAATTCCGTCATCTCTAGACCGCTCTCGTTTTCTTCCAGAATGGCTTCCATTATATGTTCATATTCTTTCAAAAATTCGGTCACCCTTGCAGTCAGACGTTTTGGACCTGAGGTGTCGTTTGCCCACATAAAAGCTTTTTGGCTGAAAATTTGTATACAGGTGAAGATTAATCGAGGAATACGAATCCGTTGAAAAGTTGGCCACTTTCCACCCCCAAGTACCCGGAAATCGCCCCAGAGGGGAGAAAATTGGAATTTCAAAGTGGTTGGAATTTAATGAAAATTTGTATCTAGGTG
>JAHZNA010003411.1:0-24071 GCA_027743935.1 Sinodicranocentrus sp. ZH6
CGATTTCATAAGCTCGCTCAATCACTTTGCGAGCTGATAAGTATATTACGTTACTTGCATAAAACTTTTTGTTGGCACGTTGAATCTTTCACACTTTCTAATTTGTAAGGACACTCAGACTGGAAATTCATACAGAAAATATTGAACAAGTATATAAATTTCATATTTTTTCCGGCATTATTGCATCTAAAGCTGGTACTGTTTCGTAATTAATGCTCATACTCATGTCGCTTTTGTCGACTTAATGATTTTGAATTGTTGATATGTAATGAAAAGGACGTGGAACATAAAAAATCCAGTAGTAATTGGATAGGGATTTTCCAGTTTTGTTTATGACTATGATTATGGTAACATTGTGTAATTTACCACAAATAATCTTTCTTGTACGATTTCACATGTTTATTGAAAGTGAATACTGTTTGATACATCTTGTTCGTATGCTTAAGTCTAGACTAGAAATATTTGAATATGTGCATATTGAATACTATTTTACATGAAAATCAAACTACATTAACTGGGATACAATTACCGAGCAATGAATAATCAGTGTGACAAATGATGGAATCAAGATGGATCCCGCGTTCTTTTTCTTTTGTGACTCTTGCATGAATTGTTCGGAATGAACGTCCTCCTGATGTGAATTCATTCTGAAATGCAATCCAAACACGTAGTAAGATATTGTTTTAAATTTAAAGTTTTGATAATTTGTGGCATTACGTCTCTTCGAAAATTGTTGTCTCATCAATGGTACTATCAGTTGTTGATGCAATAGATGTTGCTTCATCAGCGGTAACTGTTGTTGATGGAATAGATGTTGCGTCATCATTAACTTCACGGGAGTTTGTAAATTTATCGGCTTGAACTTCCTGTAAATGGCTTTTCGTTTCTAATGGGTTATCAGTTGTTAGACTCACGCCTAAAATGTAGCAGTTTGCAAAAGTTTATTGCGAATTGATTAAGATAAAGTTAAATATTAATGTACAACCCCCCAGCTAATTAATTTACTTTTTGAAATCCGACATGTAAACTGTGGGCAATCTGAAGAATTTCTATTTGGAATGCATACACCATTTACGAAGTTATAACCAACCGAGCAGTATTCCACAAATGGCTGTATCATTGTTTGACTCTGGATACATTTAAAATATGTTGTACAATTTCCTGGTTGTGGAAAAGCACCCATTTCTTCACAGTTTGGGAATTTCTGACTCATTACATGCTCAATAAATCTAGGAATGATCTGTGAGTGAATGAATTAAATGCAATTATTGGCTACCCAGGTTTTCTAATAGTGCGTTTGTAAATGAATTATCGGATCAAAATGGACAGCGTAGAGCATGACTTACTTGATCACATGCATGGTGTTCTGGTGTTAAATCCTCTTCAGGTTTGGTGTCAATATTTGCGATACTTGCACTGTAACTGCACCTGGCATACAATAGAATCGCTCCCAAAAACGCTACAAGGGCTTGTGCCCTTGAAGCTTCTAGTGTATTTTTCATTTATAAAATTAACTTGGCACTGGCAATCACACTGACAAATGATGTGCAGACGAAACTCAACAAGTATGTAATGAGTCAATTGTTTTTTACTAGTTAATATTTTTTTTCTGCGTAGCTAGCTTAAGTAAGAGCAAGTAAATGCAGCAATTTCTGATTTATCCGCCGACATTAACCACTCTGAGCAATGAAAAAATTTGACTGAGGTTTTCCTGTGTACTCATATAAGTTTCCAGATGATTACAGTGCCTTTCAAAGGTACGTCTACATTATGCTTATTTTTCGTAACATCATAACTATAAATTTTAAGTAATAACATATGCTGAATTTCCTAATGTAGTTAGAAGTACGAACGGATAAGATCTGAGAACGCTGCTAAAAGTATGGAGACTTGTGGGTTTTGCACATACTGCTGGATTGGAATTCTGCTTTTTGGCATGTACCTATACACCTAAGATGCCTAATGCATTTGGTACCTTGAAGGTGACAAAAAAGGCTATCAACGTGCACAAGAAATTCATGCATTATTAAGTCGTACAGCTATTGTAGTGAAACTAGTGAATGGGAACTTATCGAGGTGATCGAGTTGATTCTAAAGCAATAATTATTATATGGAGCATTGGAACGGTGCAGTGCAACCAAAAATGAATGTCACTCACAAATCCACTCTAATATATGAAGCAAATGTATATGTATGCAATTATTTGTTGAAGGTACCTATATTATGTGCCACATTCATTCAATGCGTTTTTACTTGGTTTTTACATTCTGGACGTACATATTTATAAGTACTCTTAAATCAATTACTATATTATGAAATATATTACGTTCAGAGGTATACACATTTCCAGATGGATGATACCTCCAGAGGTATGTATTTATTTGTAGTATAATGTTATGTAATGTATGAAAGGTTACACCGTGACCGTACTGGCATGAAAATATCACTACATTAAGTAAATCATTTCGCTACGGAAAGTTTGGGCGGGGACCGGACCTGACGCTTCCACATTGGTATACATTCTTAGGTAATTATGCTTTTGTGTGTTCTGATGTTATTGGTTTATTGGGAAAAAATCCTCCCGATTCATAAACAATGAAGTAATGTTATCCAGTGCCACGAGTTTTTATTTTTAAATAGTTGGGCTGATCAGAATTAATATTAAAACTAGTTCTATATTATGCAATGATATGACAATTTATAAATTGAATATGGACCAGCTAAGTCATGAAATCAATGTTGAAAAATTCATAAGACTTTTAAAACTAATTAATATTTCACTGCATCCTGCTATTTACAATGTGATGACATGCCCTTCGTTTGCTCTTTCGGACGAGGTAGGCATACATGAATGAGGTGTTTGCTTATGAAAGAGGAAGGTATCCAAAAGAATATTAAATCACTCATAATTTATTTATAAACGCTAGTTTACGCATAGCTCATGCAGCGGTCTGTGTAAATCCGCTGATGATTTGTTTACCCAAGTATATTGCACCGGTTGAAACAGCTAAAAAAATGAGTTGAGTGCCCTTGTTCTGGGTATGAGCATGAGCACTTTTGCACCCGGAAGCAAGGTTGATTCTTCGTTATAAAAATTTCAGTTACATAGAAAGCATATGTTTAAAGACGTTTCTATACAAATCATACTCCCATTTGTAGACTATATAGAGTTTGAAAAGTTGAAAGAGTAAAAATTTCTGCATCATTTTCGTACTTTCAGTAGTATAAGCACAGAACGCATGCAAGTAGTAGACCAGAAATTGAAAATAAACACATTTTGAATAAATAACGAAATAAGAGTGGATTTCCTGATTGTGAGCACACGGAAAGTTTTTCTGTAACAGCAACATGAAGTTTTTCCAGGATCTACTTCTGTTCTTCGCCTTTGCACCATTTTTATCACTTTCTCAAGCATCGGAAAATGTTACCTCATCTTCAGCAGAGAAAAGCAAACAAGACCGTCAAGCTTTCTTACATTCGTCTCAGGCAAAAGACTCGTAATAGAAATAGAGATTTTCGTAAATATCACATTATGTTGCTCAATAGTGAATCGAAGAAATTGAATTTTAAATGTAATTTTTTTTTCAAAAACAATTGTTACAAGAGAAACTACTCTATATTTTAACTTTTTTATACAGGTCAGCCGTTCTTCTTGGCCAAATGTTGAGACAGTTTCTAGAAGCCCATTTTCGAAAGCTCACTACAGAGTTGAATACAACTCAGGCGAACATTTATCAGGAACTTGCCATGCTTCAAGGGTTGCAAACCGATCTTAAGAAGATCCAAGATGTTGTCTCGCAGCTAGATATGATAAAAAAGACGATTTCCGACGTTAGATTTATCAAAGATGTATATGCAGACACACAATTCATCAAAGAGAGTCAGCTTGTTAACTCCAAGAAACATATCGATTCGTTGCTTCAACTCATCCAATTGTCATACTCGGGAGCATTGATGGTACATATGTCAACAAAAAATATTCTTTCGTCAAGCAGACAAAATGAAGAAATGTGGCTTCGTGATGAAATGTGAGGAAGCCAGAAAGTTTTTATTTTGAACTACATTGGCATTAAAAGAGTCTTGTTGCTTTCTTTCAGATAGGTGACGTTCACGATCGAATTGCGAAAAAACAGAATTGTCTAGATATCTTGGAATCTGGAAAGAATGCTAGTGGAGTGTACACAACGTGGCCACAAGGAATTCGCAAACCTGGAGAAGAAGTATGTAAAGGAAACAATCTGAATGATGCTATTAAAAACTTGAATGGCGATCTCTTGGTTATAGGTATACTGTGATATGGACATAGATGGTGGGGGATGGACGGTAATTCAACGTCGTGGCTTTGGATCCTATGGATCGTCTCATCTTATAAATTTCAATCGAACATGGGACGAATATGTTAAGGGATTTGGCAATGTTTCCGCTGATTATTGGTTTGGTAAATTACACTCACAGTTTTGGAAACTTCCAAGTTTAGTCGAGAGTAGAATAAAATTTAATGTGTTAATTCTAGGTTTAGAAAATATAAGGGGTCTTACTAAACATTGCCCTTACGAGCTCTTAATTAACATGACAAACTGGGATGGGGAGACTCGTTACGCGCTGTATGACCGATTTCATATTAGTAGTGCTCTAGACATGTACAGATTGTATGTTCAGTCGCATTCGGGAACTGTTGGTGAGTTTCACAATAATAAGGAAAAATTATTATTTGCTTTTGTATGGGAAGGGTCAAGCATTTCCATTAATTTATCCGGAGATATGCAGATGACTCATTTCTTTACCACCATAAAAAACAATTTTCAACGTTCGACGTGGACAACGATGACAATTGGGGCGAAGTAAATGCTAACTGTGCAGAGACCTATGCTGGAGGTTGGTGGTACGGAGATTGCATACGGGTATGTCGTAGTATTTATATGTACAATTTTTATATTTCTGAGAATAGCCTTTGTGTATGAAATCCGCCTAAATACGTTATGATCTCGTTTGTGTAGTCAAATCTGAATGGAAAGTATTTTCAGCATGATGGACTTCTACGGAAAGAAAAGTTAAACGGAATCCGGTGGAATTCATGGACTGGAATGAAGGAAAGTTTGCGAAGAGCGGAGATGAAAATCAGGCCTAAATGTGGATTTTGTAGCTTTTCATAAATAAACTTAGGTACATATAGATCGCGACGTACCAATAGTTGCATTCTGGCCATTAGATTACAAAAGCCAAGCATAAGCATTAAAAATACGCTATTATACAGCAAAACCTTGAAGTACTAGTGTAAAGTGTAAAGAAGTGTAGAGTTTTAATAGTTAATATTTTCCGAAAAAATGTATGGTAAAAGTAAATATGTAAATTGTGAGTACACAATTTTCAAAACTTAACCCTTCCCGAAAGAATATCTTCATATAAACTACGAGTTAGTGGCACGTATTTGGTCCCTTGAAGCATAAAAACCTTATCTTGTATTTTGGTAATATCAAATCCTTGCTTTTGGTAATCTAACTTTTGCAACTTGTAAGTTCCTGGAATAGATAATATAATACCTACATGTGAGCGGGATTTGTTTGCTAGATATATATGGACACTGCCTGACATTATGAAACTGTTACGGAAAAATCGATGAACTTACCGGTCTTTTCGATATGCTGCAAAGTACGTACGAATAATGGTCGAGCATATGAAGGTAGTGCTTTTGAGATTCCTTGAGCAAGTACTTCCAGATCTAGAGATTCGTCTGGATCTGCAATAGCTACATAGACAAAGAAGACGCGTACAAATATTACTTTCTTGATTTATAAAAAAAATACGTATGTGTTGGTACTGAAATAGCATTGCGTTTGTATGTTAATATTGTGTAAATAGTAAGTAGTAAGTAACTGAAACATACCAGCCATTCCAGCGCGCCCCTCGGTACCTATTTATTTGTGTATAGGTGCATTATTAATTAAGTGTTCATAAATTCGCATGCGTTTTTAGATTTAAAACATTTCTTCGTACCAGGTACTTCGACACCGTAGACAACTACATCTTTCAAACCATAAACACTACTTATGACTGACTCAACTTCAGCTGTGGAGCAATTCTCCCCTTTCCATCTAAACGTGTCGCCCTTACGATCTGGTTTGCAATGTACAAATCATATTTTTTACATCGGCCGAAATATGTGTCGGTATCGTTAATTGTATTTCTCTTAGAGCTTTGAAAATACCTTTAAAGTAAAAATAGCCGTATATATCCCTTACAAGGATGTCTCCAGATCTAAAGTATGCGTCGCCTTTTTTGAATGCATTCTCCAACACTTTCCCTTTGGAAGAATTTTTGTCAGCGTATCTACAAATAAAATGTTGATACTGTTGATAGAGCCTGATCCATAAGCATGGCCAACCGGTAGCGACCACCAGATCATTATTGTATATATATTAACTGATAAAATATTTTACCCCAAATAATCTCGAATTGGATGGTTCCTCTGAATGCGACCAATCAATTCTCCAGGCTCATCTGGTTCACAACGGATAACATGTCCATTTTTATCACGGAACGGCTCCCCTGTCGCCTCATCTACTTTGATAAGCTGGTATGGTATCAACCAACTCAAATACCACGGCAAAAATCCCACTGCTCCTACTTTGTTGTCAATGTTTACTGCGTTCCCCACATGAATTGTTGGCAATAAATAATTAGTGTGTCAATATTTACTCATTCGCATTTACCATCTACCCATTGTGAGAATTTGTTTGAACGACAACATTCATACAACTCACGATTGATTGTACGAAAGAAATTAGAACATCGTAAATTCTAATCAGACTATAATGCGTCGTAAATTGACATGCTTCAACTTGTGTAGAGCATAACAATTTATCTCCGTGTTTATCGAACTCGTATGGAATCATTTTTTACTCGATTTCCCACTTACAGTAACATTGTACCGAATACAATCTTTCCAAAAGTTGCTAGCAGAAAACTTTTTGCGAATTACCATTGGGACGCCATAACATAACGCTACACCTCCACCTAAAAATAATCTTGATAAGCACCCACTTCTTGTTGATACACTTTACTGTCGATTTTTTATCAAATCTTCATAAAATTACCTAGCATATTTCCGGCACCGTGGTAGAGAGGTAAAGCTGTGTAAATAATATCATCGCGGAGTAAGCCATGCATATGAAAATTGCCTACTGCTGCCATCATGTACCTAATGTAAATCAATTCCATCCACAGAGAAAATTGATAAAAAGAAAGGACCACACAAGTAGTAAATGAATACAAAATGTTTTATCATGGTAGAGGGAAACCTCACCTCGAGTGTTTAATTATAGCAGCTTTCGGAAGACCAGTAGTTCCTGCGTAAAAAAATCAATGTTTGTTTATACAACCTTTATGCAAATAAATGCGGCTATGCACCTTAATCATTAAGAGCAATGACTCGGATTTTTATCTGGGAAACTACTTACCAGATGTATAAATATAAAACAATTTGTCCTGAAAGTGAACTTTCTCGGTATTAACTGGTTGCGTATGGGCCACATCTTCCAACGATTTACTTAGATGTACAGCAGTAGATATAGAAGGAACGTCGTTTGAAGAACAAAGGCTGTATAATGGGGTCCCAACAAGGCCACCGATTTCAATCACCTCCTTCAAAGCTAAATTCAGGTTTATAATAAGAGTAAAATGACTTCCAGGACTTCAAGGGGTAACACAAATCGGTCTTGTTTATGGTTAACTATTACCATACCAGGACTTAGTTCATCATTGTAGATAATGGCTTTGCAGTTCACAGCCTCGAAACAATGTTTTAATGGCTGGAATCGAAGGTTGTAATTGGCAAGAGCGGCAACAACTCCAATCTGTATAAAAACAAGTCACCCATGATGAACTTTATGTAACAGAGTTTTAGTTCAATTTCTCCCAAGTTTATGCATAACGTCATATAGCACACCTTGCTGAGACCAAGCCAAATGCACAAGTACTCTGGACGGTTTTCCATGAACAATGCAACAGCATCTCCCTTTTTAAGACCTTGAGCTTGAAAGTAATTTGCAACTTTGTTTGTCAGTCTTTGTACCTATATAAAAGATGAAAGAGAACATTTTGATTTGATTTTATGACATATGAAAACTATAAGCTTTCATATTAAGGATAAGGATATAACCAAACACGTGTGAGCTGTACATGATCCACACTGTGTTTGCATTGTCATAGTCAAAATTGAAACCTGTTCGGTGGTCCACTTTTCTTCCTCATAGTAGAGAATAATTTTCTGAGGATTTTTCCTGGCGTGTTCATCAAAAAGTTTGTCCACCGTGGCGTTGTTTCTTTGTACGTATCTTAGTTCACGGAAAACTTTTATAAACCGAACAAGAGCCCTGTAATAGCAATAAAAAGTGCTTCTGAATTGGATTTAGGCTGCGATGTCTATATCCCAAGGGATTTTTCCTTTGTTTTTACTGTTTTACCATGTTTCACTTTTTTGATTTGATTGAGTTTTATTTGCAGAATGCTTACTTGCTGTCTCGAGGCAAAGTCCGGAAAAACGCGTAAATATACTTGTGATTGATTGCAGCCCATATTGCAAGTCCAAGGGTTGCGAGATGAGTTATTCCGAAGCGGAGTGTATCATAATAGGGCAGTAATTGGGAACTCATTGTTTGATACAGTGAGCGGAAGTAAATACACTAATCCACATGAAAGCTTTTCAATCAACTCATCCACTTCGCTTTCCAACAACACGTACTGAAGGACAAGAGCAAATTAAGTTGTGAATTTGGAATCAAATGTAAATTCCAAAGTCTGCAGTTTAATGAAAGCTCGCGACGTATATACTCGCATCATAGTTTTATGCACACTATAAAGTAAAGGCATGTATTGAAAAAATTGTTCATATGCACCGATTGCATATAACTTATTTCAACTGTCAACTGAAACGACCACAAGGAAACTTTCATATAAGCATGCATGTGTGTCTTAATCATGATTTCGTTGTTGTCAACTTCCCTCGCTTATGTATGTCTGTGTCGTATGAATGGATTTCGTAAATATATGGTTCTGTAAAATAATCAGTGTGTAGATGTAAATATGATCCATTGAAGATACACAAAAGTGTTATGTAAATACATGCATGCTTGAATAAATACTATTAACATTATTTTTCATCCTTTACACATATCAGATGATCATTCACTTTAGATGTCCTTATGCAGCAGAACATAATTCATCAAATTCAAATACGAGAATGTTTAAGGGAAAAACGAGTAAACGAGCGGAAAAATTGCGATAGCACTATATACAAACTCATGTTATCAAATGTCAATGCCTTTATTGTTTGCTCGCAATGATAACAAGTGGGAGAACTGGAAATTCTAACTGGATCTGTTTTGGATGGAGCTGTATGGATGGATTTATCTATATTTAGGGGCATTATTGAAATCTTATATGCTTGTGAATCGCTATGTGGTGCTCTTACAGTAAGTACTCAAAGGATTCCTTTGAGAGATGTGAGAATACGAGAAACGACAAAGCATGTCTGGAGGTTGAGATAGAACTTTGGTACGTTGAACATGGCATGTTCGTGTAAAATAACTCATTGAAGAAGAAAAGTATATCCCTGACTTGGATGAATATTGTTCACTTTTGATAAAACTAGGGTAAAATTCCAATGTTCATAATATATTCATTCCAGTTTTAAATTACAAAACATACCTATATCTAGAAATTGCGTTTAACCTATAATAAACGTGTTTACGAAAAGGGTTTCCCTATATATTAACCCATGATAAGGAACAACACGCCACAATTTATTTCGCAGTGTACAATGTTCAACCCATGTGGTTTAGCTGATTGTGTGTCATCATGATTTTGGGTACACATAAGCGAGAGATAGTACATTTACTTATAAATTCGTTTACGTACAACTATCCTGTTCTGCTTATACCTTTAGGGTATGCTATTCGATGTAAACTTTTGAAATAATTAACTCAAAGTCCAAACCATTATCCCACTCCAAGAATCGGGCATGAGATGCTATTTGATTACAATCACGAAAAACTTCGAAATTAATTTCACTTCCACAATTACTTCTCGAAATGAATAATTAAATACAAATCACGGACATGTCGCAATAAAAAATGTAGCCGTGCTGAATATTCATTTTATAGACAACTTGAACCACAGAATTTAACATGTCAAAAAATAAAATTATATGAATTTCCAAGCTTCACTGGAGTTTTATTTTTCTGTCGAAGACATAATTATATTAATCTTGTCAAACTTGATAGAACCAATTTAATGAAAAAATTAGGTTGAATGTTCTGAATGTTGAAAATAATAAATATTCCCTCATATTATAACATAAGAAGTGCGTCAGACGAGGTTTCATTTCATTCTATTCTGCAGACAATATTAATTTTATTGTACTTTATTTTGCAGACAATAAGCGAGAGTCTGAACGATTTTATACAATACGACAAAGCTTTTCAGATACATCACAGTCTCATTTGCCCTGAAAGAATCATTTCATAAAGTGTTGAGTCAAGAGGAATGTATTTAGAGCCAGTGTAATAGTACACATTATCCGTGATACGATGCACATCAAACCCGTCCTTTTGTAGGTCCACCTTCTTCAGTTTATAAGTCCCTAAAACCGAAAGAAATCCCGTTTTAAACAAAACTTATCAGAATACTAATGCACTCAGCTCATCCAATAAAAATAACCCAACCTGTCATGTCTATCTGTTTCAAAATCCGTACGAAAAGTGGACGAGCATAAGTGGGGAGTTGCTTTAAAAGTCCATCTTCCAAAGCGGATAGATCAAGATTTCCCTCTGGATCAGCAATGCTCTAAAAAATGTATTTATAATTAAATTTTTATAAAGCAAAATAAGCCTTAACCTGAAGCATGCACTGTGCATTAGTAAAGAATAAATATGCAGTTGCAATTGGTTTTGGATCATGTCAAGCAAATCCGTATTTAAGCTGAACTCCGTAGTATCCGAGTATATTTGAACTTGAATGGAAAACATTTTACTTACTACCATGCCAGCCCTGCCTTCCGAACCAGGAACTTCAACTCCATAAACAACAGCGTCTTTAAGTCCACATATGCTACTTATAACAGACTCAACCTCAGCAGTTGAGACATTTTCCCCACGCCACCTAAAAGTGTCACCAGTTCTGTCCTTGAAATAGAAGTAACAGCACTCATCCATCCTTAGAACATCACCTGTTTTAATAAATATTCGAGTAAATACAAAAAGGGTTAGTTTTCTCAGCACACGTCTCCTCGCAATTTTGTGCGAACTCGAGTACTCTAGAGAGTGTGTAATATAAATAATAAATATGTTTTTTACCAGAGCGGAAATATTTGTCTCCTTTACGTAGAACATCTCGTAAAATCTTCTTTTGTTTTGCTTCTTCGTCAGCATATCTACGTGGAATACAGTTTTCAACATTATCCAGCCCTCATGAGAGCCAAAACATGTTTTTTGTATGTGTTGGAATAAAGCATACCCTTGAAAATCTCTCATTGGATTTCTGCTAACTATCTTGCCTAGCAATTCACCATCTTCGTTTGGTTTGCTGCGAATGCACAAGCCTGTTTTTGGATCCCTCATGATTTCCCCAGTTTCATCAACTTTCACAAGAACCATTGGCAGAAGTCGGTAAGCCAGTCTGGGTAAAAATCCTACTGCTCCGACTTTACCATCAACGTTGACTGAAATTTGTTAAATATGAATAATCTTGAAATTTCAGGGCGTACTATAATTTTAAGACTAATACATCGCGTGCTAATCTTCATTGTGTGCTATTCTTACCAAGATTACAATTTCCCTCAGTAGCCCCGTAAAGTTCACCAATCATGCGGATACCAAATCTTTCCACAAATTTTCCCCAAATTTCAGGCCGAAGACCGTTTCCGTACATGAGTCTAACTTTATGCATTCGATCGAACTCTGAAGGTGGCTGACTTACAAGGTACCTACATATTTCTCCAATATATTGCGCAACCTGTAAAAAATTGGACGTACATGTTAACAATGTTCTACAGCAATCTCATCTGAAATTTGTAATCGAGGTCAAATGTATCAAGTTACATTTTGGGGAATATGATACGAGCAAACTTACAGTTACTTCATATTTCAGACAGTCTTTCCAGAAGTTACTCGCGGAAAATTTTTTTCTCAGAGCGATAGATGTTCCAAAGAAAAGAGCTTGACTGGCTCCAAGCATTCCACCGGCTGTGTGGTACAAAGGCAGAGGTGTATACTGAACATCACTTGCATTGATGCCGTGCATATGATGTCCTCCGTAAGCAATCATGAAAAACCTAATAATGTCGAAATATCTTTCCCATGAACATAAAACCAATCTAGAGGATGTGTAAGCAGCTTACGTTATAGATGGGATTTATTGAATCATTTTTTAAATCAACCTGGAATGTTTGATTATAGCTGCCTTGGGAAGACCGGTTGTGCCTGATGTGAAGATGTAGTTGAGATTGTCGTTGAAGGTAATTGGCTCTTTTACCACTGGTGGAGTTCCAAGTGATTCCTTGATTCCTTTATTAAAGTCAGTGGAGTACTCTAGCAATGGCTTGCCTTGGTGTCCAAAGCAAAAAAGAGATGTGCCTGTGAAGCCTCCAGAGGCATAAACGTCTGCAACAGCGTCTTGAAGTTCGTATCCGTAAATCAAAGCTTTACAATCTGCGATTTCAAACGAGTGCTGAAGAGGCTTTAACCTCAAGTTGTAGTTTATCAAAGCAGGAATGACTCCAATCTGCGATAATTAGTTAAACTAATAAAATAAATGACATCTGCTGAATTTCAAAATAGTTGCAGCTTCTCTTGGTTTTTACCTTGCTCAATCCAAGCCAAATGCAGACATATTCAGGACGATTTTCCATAAACAAGCCGATAGATTCACCCTTCAGAAGACCTTGCTTTTGGAAGTAGTTTGCTACCCGATTTGTCATATCGGCCATCTTGAAACATGAGTAAAGGGCACCACACTGTTTTATCGCGTTACAGTATAATAAAATATTTGCGTTTGGGGTAGTGTCATACCTGCCGAAAAGTCCATTGCTGATCTTCAAAGTAAAAACAGACTTTGTTTGGGTATTTTGCAACAACCGTATCAAATACTTGTCCAACGCTTTTGTTCCTTAGCTTTGCCAAAAAAAGGCTTACCACTAATTTCGCGTACCTGACCGCTCCCCTACAATATTCAATGTATAGTTTACAAAAAACCGTAATGATTTGCTTTATTCATCATCAAATGTAGCAAATTCATCCTTACTTTACATCTCGAGGTGTTGTTTTAATCACTATATACACTATTCTTCTAAATACTATCAGCAATACAATGAGTAGAGCTGATATTGCAGCTACAAATATTAACGGTGGGGTCAACAATACGTCCATTATGTCAGCCATTGTTATTAGACAGAAATATTTAGTCTGTCCTTCTCTCTAACACCTTGAATCCCAACTGGACATTTTCCACGTGAGAAGAAGCATGCATTTAAATTCAATTCAATTCAATTTGTATAGTGTTACACATCAGTAATCACTCTTTCATAAATTTTATAATATTGCTACGCTTAAATATTGCACGTTTTGTAGTAAAAAATTGCATGCTCAGCCTTTAACCTGCTGATTACTGGATGAATTTTCCCCGATCAGATTAAAGGTCGAAGTTAAAATAAGCAAGCTTGATTTTGTAACGTAAAGCATTATAAGTTGAAATTATGTATCGATCGTAAACGTAATGATTCAATGGGTCGGTCTGCTCAGTAATATTTAATACGGTCCAATAAATTTATACTTACTAAATATCTTCATTTGTGCATATAGGTATATATTCTCAATTCATTTCTTAGAATCGTTTTGTGGCATCTGGTCGTTTGCTGCTGGCATTGGTTTAATCTTTAGTGACCGACTAGGACTAGGTTATACGCAGTGGCTTGTTGGCACTTATCAGTTTGACGTAGAGTCTCTGAAGATGAATTGAATTTGTAAATAACATGCTTGGTTCATCGGTGAAGGGTCAGAGTATCAGATAACCAATGAATGTTAAAAGAAAGCCCTAGTGTAAAGAGAGATGTAGATAGATGCAAACTGAAGATTAACCAGGATTCACTGGGTTGAGCCAATTTAAGTTGTCTGGAAATGACTGCTTCAGTTTTAAATGATAGTAAAGGAGCTGAAATTGACTTTTCACAAAAAAGGTTAAGTACGATTTTTGATGAACATAAAAGAACTTAATTCTTCCCATTCAACCTCCTCTAATATGCATTTCTTTGAAAGCTTTAAAGCGATTTAGTACTCACAAAGAGATCTGAAATTTACATGCGTATAATTTAATAAGTTTCCCGGTTATGGTTAGAAAATCAATAAATAAGATTTTCATGCAGCAATAATAATAATTCATTTTATGCAGATTTAACGAGAGAGAAAAAAGGACATGAAAGTTACATAATAAAAAGTGAGACTCGTCATAAAAGGGGGTCATTTTTATATATATTTTTCCATTATTCACAGTAATAAGTCCAATTAACGTCATGACCAGCACCGTGCTAGCAGTAGTGGGAGTTTTTCATCGGGGAGGGAACTGTAAAAATATGAATTATTATTATGATTATGATTATATGAGCAATGTAAAAACTCAATGATAGCCGCATTGTGACAAGTCTAGAAACAATTGGTATTAGCCGGTTGGTTTATTTATTCAAGCGTATTCTAAACTTTACCCACAAAGCAAAAGCAAGTGTACACCCACCCTCTTGTTAGTTGTTAATGTTGTGTTTGCTAAGAGTAATTAAAGTACGCTTTAATGAGGGACGGAATAAGTAAACTGAATACATAATGAAGCTACTTTACCCATTATATGCGTATTTTAATGGCGTTCACTTAAGTGTAATTAAGCAAAGTGTGTACGTCTCCTTTCTTAATTATTTGATAAAATTGTAAGATAAAAACGGAGAGTGAGTGGGTAGCTCATTGGTGGTGGAGGAGCTCCTAATTATCCAAATTGCATTGTCGTGAATAACTTTTGGTTTCTATGAAAGACTATCGCAGAGATTTATGATGGCATATGCAAATAAATGGAATTTTATTATAAGGGTATTAACTAATGTTGAGCTGATAAGGTAATCATAAGAAACAAACATCACGAATCACGACTTGTGTATCGTCAGTTGTAATCTGTGTACCACTATTTTAATATTAAGCATTTTCTTTCTTATCGTTAGTATCGGTGGACCTTAATCTTCGACCTAATGGAATTTTGTATATTTGTACACTTGCATGTAAGCACATACTTATATTTCATCTCGAAGTTTTAATACTTTGACTTCATATAAACGAGTCTTAAAGAGATAGTAGCTGAATGTTGTAGCGTCATGGTCGTTGTATGATGACGTATGAAATAAAAGTTTTTATTCAGCGGACAGAGCAACAGAGTAACAGAGTAACAGACACACACAACATTATTAAAGAGTATCTCGCGATACTAATAAACCTGACTGTATCATAAGATGGGGACAATGTGAGACACTTTGAGACAACACTCAGGCTTCCGTTGCTGCCAGTCATCATTACCTCGACTATGGCTCAGCTCATGTCAATCCTTTGAAGATACTATTTTTCCAATAATAATATGCTCAGTCGTCCATGATGAGAAAAAGCCTAGTTTATCTAATCATGGAAATATAAGTTATTACAGTAGGGAATGAGGCAACTTACATAATACAACAGCAGTCGAGTAAAAGGCAATGTTACATACCAGATGATTTTTAAATAGAGACCCTCATGGGTAACTCTCATCCCATACTACCTTAAGACTTTTGTTTGTGAACAGTTTTTTGCTTCGCCATTTGCTAATTAATCTTATATTATACACCACAAACAAATGATTGAGCTGAAATATAACATATGAAATACCTAAAGCAGGGAAAACTGCAAAAAGTGAAGAACATGAAAATTCATGTAATGCGCATGTATGACACGACACATTCCAATGTGAAGTTCAGGAGCGAAATATGCTCACGTACAAACAATGCAAGGACATAATGAGCATAAATTACATGCAAAAAATAGGGGATGTTATGATATACGGCGGAATAATTGTAATGAAGTTTTAATTACATCATTGAGCGCATACATTTGAAACATTCATTTAATAGTTCCAGCTTATGAAAAGTAAAACAATTGACACAGAGTGCCGCGTATTCATGTCATGTCATAATAAGGATTGTATCCTTTGATCGATAATTTTAACCGTACCTATATTACATGATATACATGGCAAGTCACTCACAGGTGCAATGTCATAACAAGTAAACTGTAGTAGTACTGTGGTTGCAAGTCCACTAAAATGTGGTCGTGTCCAAATTGTGTTAAGTCATTTCAATCTATGAACTGCATTACTAATTATGTAGATGAGCCACTTGGCAATGTACTGTGTATTGATCTGAGCTCTATTTTACAAGTTTCTCAAGCATTATATCATTTGTACAATTTTATAAAAGCTTTTTGCCCAATATTTGGCTTAGTTGAATTTTTAATGTTTTTATACAATGCATTCCTAATTATTGGTACTTTACTTGATTTTACCTAGCAGGTAATGTTAAACTAGATGTATTATTTTGTTTGCGACCATTTTCCTTCAAACTGGGCTTTTCCTTATGAATGTGACTTATGTGTTTAATATGTTTTTCTGGCTACGATATGGAACTCATTATGACCTCTTTGATTATGGAACCTTAGGTTAATAGTTTGTAAGTTTGTGTTTTGGTAGGGAGAACAGCTTTGTATTAAGTTGATACCTTAAACACGTTAATAAAGTCAATCAATCAATCAATCAAAACCAAGACATTTTTTAACGACGGATATTAAAGTATTGGATATGGTATATGTTAGAGGATGAGGTTCACGATTTTAATCAGACTGAACCTTTATTGACCAAATTGGAAGTTTATATGTGGAATATCATATAATAAAAGACATAACAGTAAAAGAGAAAATGTAAAAGTAGGACACCTGGAAGACAAAGTACCATTAGTTTATGTGGTTGGGCTCCAGACTGGCTGGGTGACACCTGTGTGTCACCTGCAGTTTGTCGGCAACAGACCGACAAAGATTCACACATTTTATGATTACAAAATATGAAACCGTATAGTTGTTTTGTTGTGCTCCTTTCTTATGTGGTTTTTTGTCACTGCGGCCGTACTAAATTTATATTATACAACTAACTAACTACAATTTTAGCTCAAGGTCTGCACCTGCGCAGCTATAAAAGATTTCTGAGAATGAAACGTGATTCTTTCTTACTAATATGCTATTGTGCCATTGTTTGTGGAGTTGAACTGTGGCTTAGAATGACATTTGTTCAAAAAGTGTATAAATACCCGATCTACCTTGTATTTCCTCATTTCACAAAAGAGGTTCGATATGAAAATAAGTTGCCATTATGTTTAAATAGCAGGTTACTTTGTACTCGGATTTATTGTCAACGGACTAATACTTCCTTACTTTAAGAATATTTATTATTTTGCATTCTGTTTCCTTTGCTTAATAACAAAAATAATTGACTCGATTCAATAAAATACACTGACTGAGCATTATATTTTTTCTACTTTAAAGCAACATTCTAAGATTTAATGTCAATTGCCGTAAGGAAAAACCACAATCACAATCCTTTTGTGAAACAAGGAAAATACTTTGTAAAGTTCCCATGTATGATTGTTGAATTCTCCACGTTTGTAGCTATTGTGGACTAATTGTAAGTTTTTTAATGACGTCAAATTTAGAATTTTTGTTAGTTTAGAGAATGATTCTCATAATTGTCAAAATGTTTTCTGGGAAACCATTGTCAAGCTGACTGATAATTGCCAGTAGGGTTAGCGTAACCATTTGGAAAGTATTTTTTAAAAACTACTTATGCCTTGTTCAAAATGACGTCATAAGACGATGGAAAATTCCAGGACTTATAAGCTAAATTGGAAATATTACACATTTCTAATGGCACAACTCTCACAGAAAAAGTATGCGTCATTGATTGCGCCTATGAGCATACCAATTGATAATGCTGATAAATTTAGTTAAAATATTAACATGTTGAACTGTTTTTAATACTAATATTACGTGGAGAATTCAACAATTTGGAATTTTACAAACTATTTTGCTTGTATGACTGTAAAATTATTATATCTTGAAGACGAGATAATGGTTAATAATCTCTTTAATTTGTGGAGATGATTCAAATTTTTATTTAAAAAAACATATTCTCACCATTAGTTCATCGGCTAAACGCAATATTTTCAAACAGTATGGTATTGTACGGAGTTGAAGCGTGTGTTTGCAGAATAATTCACCAACATTTCACCTAGGCGCAAGGAGCAAGATTGAGCAAAGGAGGGGCGCTTCTCAGGAACATGATTCCAACATTCAGACAACAAAGCAAACCTGGTATTGGGAGGGAAATAATATTCCATTGTTTAATGTATTCATAATTCTACTACTATTGTATTAAATTATTGCGTAATATAACTCACAGATCATGTGTTGCATTGCAAGGTCTTTGAAGTTGTAGTCCACTTTTCAACTTTCCAATAAATTCCGAATCCCATATATGACTCGAAAATGGGATTTCTGCTAAGGAAAATATTTCCCAAATTGTGCATCCAAACGACCACATATCTGATTTTGAAGAGAACTCTAAATCCGTCAATGATTCTATTGCCATCCACCGCCATGGAAAGAGTTTAATGTCATCTCGAATAACATTAATATTTTCATACAGCTTTTTCGAAAATCCAAAATCACTAATTTTTGCCACTTTTCTGTAATCAAGTAGTACATTCCTCGCTGCAAGGTCGCCATGAATGACCTTCTTTTCTTCTAAATACTCCATCCCTTTACAAATGTCGTAACTCCATTGGAGTAAATGTAATGTGTTGATTGTACAGGAAGGATTAATGTTGCCGTACCTATTTTAATGTAAAATAATTCAATTAAAGTGGACTTGTTTATTTTGCAATCTTCAAAAGTGAAAAATGTTCTTACCTGAATCCCGAATTTCCAGTCCAACCGCCATCCGCCACAAAAGAGACGAATACGCTTCGTTTGCTTTTTAAAAAGTTTGACAAACTTCCAAACTTGCAATATTCCATAACCAGATAAACTTTTCCTAAAAAAGAAATTGTAATTAAAAACATTCTGTACTTTCAAAAATGAATCGTTTTCATTTTAAGTATCTTACTTTGGGCAAACAATTCTGTACAGGTGCCTATCATCTTCACAACATTTTCATGATTTCCTAAATAGGCTAAAATGACAAACTCTTCGAGCACTGTTTTGAAATATGTTGAGCTACTTCCGTTTTTAATTGATTTGACTGCAACAGTCTTCATTTCTATGCCTTGTTGAAGAAACGCTTTATGTACAGTTCCGAAATTTCCCGAACCTAAAATTCTCCCTTCGTCTACATCCAGAATATTTTTTGGGTAGGCATAACATAAAATGAATTTCATAAATATTTAAAAATATATTGAGGTAGTCATACCAACTTGAAGATTTGACATAGGAATAGCAAAATCTTTGATGTTGACACTACGACGCCTTGTGAATTTCAATAAGTCTGTTTGCAACTCTTGCACCTCCTTGTCAGATAATTTACTAAGTGTAACATTTAGCAAACCACAGGACTCCACTTCTCGAATAAAACAGTAAATTAGGTAGGGTGGAAATGTGTTAAAAAATACGATGTACATTAAACTTAAAACTTTTGCGATGAGAATGAAGTTGGAAGATTGTGCATCGACAGGCAAGTTGGATACAAGATGTAGGTGATTCCATGCAAATTTAAACAACGATGCTATACAGATGAAAACCACAAAGTAAAAAACGACACAAAGGCGGAGCAAAAACACATTTCTCTAAAAAAATCAATAAAAATTTTACGGGAGTACTTAATAAAATAAATATGAGTAATTTAAAACTTGAAAATATTCTTAGTTTACCGATTTACAGGCGTTAAACAGGATTATTGAAAATATTATTCGAGTCACAGGAAATGTCAACCCGTACGTCAGCGTAAGTCCCCATTTCCCTTTAAAAATATTTAAAACTTAATAAAGTATCTATTTCGCTATTAATAAGATTTCAGTTGAAGCCTTACCAATAACAGGAACATTGTCTAGTTCATTTTCTAGGACGTGTACCCAAGCTAGTAAAATTACCACGAATGAAATCACCTGCATTCCCAAATGAATTTTAAACATGATTTTAAAACTATGGACACTATATAATGTATAGAATTTACATGTTCCACTTACAAACTCGTATGCCGCTACTCCACGAACAACTCCTTGAAGATTGTATCCAAAGACAGTTTTAATTGTTAAATTCCACTTCATGTTTGCATTTTTTTAATTAAATGCATCATACCTTGAGACCTGCCAATTTTTCAATGTTCTGACAAGGGCAATCTCTCGCAATCAGAGAAACTCTTTTTAAACAATCTGGAAAACACCACGGCTGTCTGTAGTAGTATATGTCTATCGAAAGCTCTATATTATTATGGTGTATTTATGTACGTTTTTTACGAGACGAGGAAATTCCTTTCAAAAATGCTCAGGGAACTCCACATTTGAAGTTCTCCCTTGAATAACAACCACAGACCGCGCAGACGTTTTGAGAGTTTGCAACAAAAACATATTAAGGAAATGATTAAGGAAAAATATCTCTATTCCCTATCATTTTCTTTAACAGCATACTCTCATAAGGGGAATGCGTAAATAAAAACTTATTTATTTTCAAGGCTATACAAATACAGTAGAAATGGGCAAACAAATGCGGAAAGTGTAACATAACACATAAGATACGATTCCAATAGACAAACATACTTAACTCAATTTTACCAAACCTAATCAGCTACATGAATGTGTAATATGTGCATGCTTAAATTAAAATCATTTCCCCAAAACAACAGCAACGCTATGCATACCTTTTTATTTCGCCAAAAAGAAGAAAAATCCCAACAAGCAGACGTGTTGGACCTGAGGTCCAAAATGGCCACCTGAAAGCTTTTTGGCTGAAAATTTGTATACAGGTGAAGATTAATGCGAGGAATACGAATTCGTTGAAAAATTGGTAAAAACAAACACCAAAACTATAACGTGCTTGTTGGACATCCATTTTATAAAATGTCAAATATTCCGTTAGGGGTTTTTCCCCAATTTCCACGACGAATAGTGAATATATTTCACGTATTATTTTCTCACAAGGCAATGCTAAGTAGCATACTTGGTTTGCTTCGTTGCAGAATGATAGCAATGATGCCGATGAATCCAGAAACTCAGGTCGACAAATTGAGAGCATTTATATGCTTGCAATGGTGGAAAGAACGAACTCTGAAAATTTAATCAAGAGCATTTATATGCTTGAGATTTACCGGAGTTGCAATAATACAAAAATTAATAACTTTCATTTAAAAGATATTACCTATTTACATATCAAAAAGCGGCGGAAAATCGGTTTTCAATGCAATTCGCTTTTTAAAAAACGGACACAATAAAAATAAAATGTATGATTTTTTATGTGATACTCCATTGTTGCAACGGTGATATTATGTGATATAACAAGTTCAAAGCTAGAATATATTGCCTATTTAACAATGGGGTATCATAACATAACAATAATAATTTGATAATTATGTCCGGCTTTTTTTCGACCAGCAGCCGTTTGTTGCACTCTAATTGTAATAGTTCTTCAATGGTTGAGACGCTCCAGTTATTTTTACCTAATTATCATAAATACGATAAGTGCATAACCGGCTTTTAAGTATTAAAAATCACTTGACTCTTTAATGAATGCAAAAAACTGCTTAAATGTTAGTACATAATTATGCTGAATAAAATTTGATTTATTACGTGTGTTTGAGTCGAAATAAAGACGCAAAATAATTAGGTGCACATCGATGTGCGTCACACTTACACGTGTGGCATGGCATTTTGGTTAGTTACACGTGCCACATACGTTTCATGCTTGCGTTAATATTGATGAGTGGTCATTGCATTGTATCATTTCATTCTGATAGATATTTATAGTAATTAATATTGCTGGATACATCTACGTAAATATAATAACAATAACATGTACACGCTAATCGTAATAATATAATCTCACCTCACACTACAATGGCTACAAAAACAAATATATCTATTGAATCCATCAGCTTTCCTGTGCGTCAGTGGGAAGGGAAACTTCAAAACTGAATCCAGTAGTTATACTTTTTATTTCTTGTATATCTCACCGCCCTTGCAAATATTTTCTGATAGTTTGCAAAGGATTTTTAACTGGGCCCGGAATATTTTTCTTTTTAACATAAAATATTGCCACGTTAACTGCTGAATTGAGAGTAATGGAGAAATTTGCCCAAAAATAAAGCTCTCTGTATAGCACTTCGTTGGCAGATGTTGCAAAAACAGTTAGCCATACCACTAAATAGCAAAATATATACTGAACAGTAGACACGGTAATGTAAATTCTTGCAGTTTGTATAACCTTATCCGGTCCTACATTTCGTCCCCGAAAGTTTCTTTTTGAAATAATTGAAATCTGAATAATTACGAATATGTTAATAAACAAAAGAATAAAAATGGAAAAGAAATGAATGGCCACAGCAAAGTGGCCAAGCATTGCTAAAAAGCCTGACAACTGTTTCAAGGTAACAATGTATTCAAAACCGGAAAAGGCATCGAAACCTTGAAACCTATTTTTAATAAAAGTTATTTGGAGGGGAAGGGGGAAAGTGATGACGATGCAGAAAGTGAGGATTGCAAGAATGGCCAAAAACTTTCCCCATTTCTCTGTGTTCCACGAGCTGATCCGATATTTAATGGGGTGGGCAGCAGCAAACCAACGATCGATTGAAATCAGCAAATTGAAGCATGTTGTACACAAAGTGGCTAAAAACAAAAAAAAATATCATACTCCAAATATGAACATTACAATATTGTTATCATTTATTGGTGCATTTATTATTTAGGATTATCGTGTATTACTAAAGAAAAAGGCTAGATCTCCAAACACCATGAGTCCAACAACGACAACACTTTTTGACCAGTTTCCTGAAACATTGATTTGCTCAGTTAAAATTACTTTACACAAAGATATAAGTTAATATTTCACAAAATCTTACTCATTAAAATGATAGTTGAAGTGTTCACCACAACACCTACAACACAAGCAAGAATGTCTATGCAAGAGGAAGTAATTATAAAAACTTCAAATACACTTTTGGATTTTTCTTTGCGGAGAATAAATATAATGAGGATATTCGCAAACACTCCGATAACCCCAATGAATAATGTTAAAGCCCAGATAAGTAGAGTTGTGATGTGCCCAGCAGACCAATAATCGTGCAATTTCCCACCAAACAGGTAGTCGCTGTATAGATCGCACTTTAAAATATTCGAGGTATTATCCTTGATTTCAGGGCGATCCAAAAGATAGCACAGAAATTGGGAAATATGGGTTTTATTTTGAGCCATTGTAGAAATGTAAAAAAATGTATGAGCGTTGTATCTGTATTTCTTTTCTTTTCTTGAAGAATGAAGAAGTATTTCAAATGACGAACTAACTGGAATAAATAACTAATATGAATTTCATTTAAATCTCAGGAAATTCATGATAAAGTCATTATCACTTTGACTGCTGACTAAAAAATGCTAACATGTTCTGTGAAATATTGCTTTAATTCAGTGAATGCAAAAAATGATTCATCCTGAATGATACAATCACGAATATTTTGCGAGTATTAGGAAAACATTGGTTATTAATTGTTTCCGTTGTTGAAGGGTTATGAAAAACCACATTTTATTTACAATGCTCATTTCAAGTTAACATAAAAAGCTATGAATCACTATCATTACATTCATTACCTAAATTTACTGAAGCTTAGTAAAGTTATTCTCCAAATTGTAAAAGAAATATGTACCCACGACTAGGGGGGCCCTAGTAGGGGCTGTGTAAAACTAGAGACTTTTATCGAATGCATTATTAAATTGT
>JAHZNA010003412.1:0-13176 GCA_027743935.1 Sinodicranocentrus sp. ZH6
CCCCCCATTGACTGGATAGGTCTTTAGACTCTGCATGTATACCTATAAGTCATGTAGAATGTGATAGCATGCTCTGCTCTGCTAGTAATTACAAGAACTCCGTTTTTTCTGCCTCAATCCACTCCGCTGGTT
Organism: Sinodicranocentrus sp. ZH6; assembly: GCA_027743935.1. Classification (NCBI taxonomy): domain Eukaryota; kingdom Metazoa; phylum Arthropoda; class Collembola; order Entomobryomorpha; family Entomobryidae; genus Sinodicranocentrus; species Sinodicranocentrus sp. ZH6. The sequence goes on from JAHZNA010003412.1 coordinate 133, forward strand.
TTGCAACGAGGAAGAAAGTGAGCTTGAATATCCAACGAAAAGAGCACACAACAAGTCGTCGAAAGCTTTTGTCCTAGAGAAACTGGGTAGTATTTGCACCAAGATATGTAAATTTGATGTAAATTTATGTATGTAGCAGAAAGACGAGGAAAATGTTTCCGTGTACAATGCTCAAAGGCACCTTTTCGCACCCGGATGGAGTGTTGAGTAGAAATGGATTTTAGGGAATCCAAATCCTATTCGCAAGTTGAGAAGAGTTTCCCATGGAAAATTCCGTTTTCATTCATTTTGCTTGCAACTCGCTTTGCTCCAAAAGAGGAGTTGCGGAAAAATGACGTGGTGTTGCATTTTATCTAACTGTAAATGATAATGTTGTAGTTGACTGGGTATATAAAGGCTTCAGTCTGTGGGTTTTGAAAACAAAAGGGTTTCGCATGAAATGAAATGAATTCCATATCAGAATTCAGAATATACCTACTCATCTCCCATTTCGTACGATTATTACGAAATTTCATGCCTGTACTTTTCAAATTTTCTCCTCATAACATTAACTAAACCACTGTCGAGAATGTTCTACAGAGCGGAATGTTTCCACCTTAATTAAGAACTTTCGTTTAAAGTTTTTGGTGTTGGATCGGAATCTCTCTATTTGTCTCTCCGTTCTTGTGACATTGAGTGAGATGAAGAAGATGGTGTCACCGTAGGAAGAACAATCGCTTATGTGAATTGATTATGGGAAAGACACTTGAATAAAGACATATGAAGATGTTCCCAATTTGAAAAAGCAGTTGAGGAAAAATTCTCGTGCGAGAGAAAACTTTTACATGTACCCACTACATTATTATACTAAAATGACGTAACTGCATGTATTGACATAAAATAAGCAATTTTGGAAGGGACGAAGAATAAAATGGTAAAATAAGTTGCATGTCACACCCTATTCTTCTTTCTAATGTCAACACTCCATTCCATCAAGTTGTCATCTTCTGAATCATTTTCCAAAACATATCCCGTTCCATAAAGAAATAAGAGATCGTGTTGCGCTGAGAAGGGTAGAGCGTCACGTGAAAGGGGGGAAACATGATTGCTTTCTCCTCTGGGATGTTTAGCATGTAATTTGAATAATATGGCCTAAATAAGACCTTCGATCGAAAATAAAATTTTCTTTAGTTCTAGAATAGTTATAATATACTACATATAAAACAATCGGTAGGAGTAACTAAACGGGTTGTGAAAGCATAGGAATAATGGTGCTGACGACTCTGACTGCTGAAGACGCTTCTCTTTAGCAGGTTAGGTTAAGATAACATCCATTCTCAGCTGGCAGGGACTTCCGCAGTTCCGCACCATCAGTAAACCCTATGCTATCACGCCATAGCCCATCGTAGTTACTCCAACCAAAAAAATCATCACTAACACTCTAAACCATCCTGTGGAGAAAATAAAAGTTTTCAACAGGGGCTATATTCTCGCGCTCCCTATTCCATCAGCAGTTTTCAAGTGGATTTCTACAAGCCTTCGCATAAGTTCACTTCATTACTCTCCACTTCACTTGTCGATGAATGTAGGGAAAGGGGAATGGATTTTGAAAGTGAGGTCCCTCAAAGATTCCCCAAACTTTCACTTAATTCTCCTCAAATTATCTTTTACATCCTTGCTACAGTTTTTGGAAGCAGGAGGGAAGTTTTTTGTAGCATGTTGCAATTAAGAGACTACACAATGTTAATCAGCTCTCGTAAAGTTCATTTCGCTTCCAGACAAGCAACTTATTTTGAATAGATGGTGAAAAACAGGATGATGTGAGTATCTAGCATGTTTTATTGTCAGAGCAAATCCTTCGCTGATAATTTGCAAGCCATATTAATAGAATTGAGCCCAGCTGTGCATCCGCTTCTTTTCCTCTCATTTTGTTACTGTTGCTAGAAATCTGTAAAGTACGCTTATTCCGGAATACCACATCAAAGACTTTGGTGAAAATGAAAGTTGGTATGCTCTGTGATATTCTATTTTCATATTTTCTATAACAAGGTTAAAACACACTATATTATTACGCTAGACTTGCTATAATACATATTGATACGAATCGACCTGCTTCATTTTCCTGGAACACTCTAAGCAACTATTCCCTTATTGATCTCCCTCTCTAACAATGAATATTCAAGTGGAGTGTGCTGTATATGTAATTGAGAAAATGCCATGAAAAAGGTTATTCTTTTAACTTTTTTGGTTATTCTGATTGAGTCTGTGAAAGAGTTGATGTTAACAATGTTTTCATTTTCATTTCATGAACTCAACATGTGAAACGACGAAGCAAATTCTACTTTTCGGATTGAGCTTACACAGCTAATATTGAGCTTAGGCTGAAATAGGCAGAAGTATTACTATTGTATGGAGTAGAATAGACGGTGTCCACATACAATATATGATTATTATATTATAAATAACATTTTATACACACTAAACATATACATATCACAACTATCCCTATAGATTTCCAATCTTTATAACAAAAACATATCCCATGTTTCACAAAGAGTTTGAAACATTCAGTTAAAACCACATTCGATTCGTATACTTTTATTCGTTTAAAAATCAATGCACACAGAAACTCAGGAAAACTGAACCTGGTTAAACAAAACTCCGTATCAGAATACATAGGGATTTTCTAATTTTCTCTTCGTCAAATAGCTCCTTTTGTTCTTAGGTCTGTTTAGAACAGGAGAAAAATGGATAGCTAGATGAGACATTTTCTTTTCGTTTTTGTAAGACATGGTTTCTTTAAGAAATCATGTATGAAATTGGATCCGTCCGAATGCAAGAAAAAGAGATGAATAGAAGCTACTACATGCGAGAGCGAGACTCGTAAAATGAATGCATTCAGACTTTCGAAGAGACTGCTGGGTTTTACAATCTTTCAATCGCCTGTACAAAGCGCTGCTGTTTCCGATTCCAATACGTCTGGTTATACGACTATACGACTTTTTCACAAGTCGGTTTCTTCCACAGTGAGACTAAATACACGCTTTCACAACTGATGATGAACTTTAAAGAGAACCTCATGTGAAATCGGTTCCAAGTCAACTTGGACTGCAACAAGTCTTCCCTTTCAAACGTCACCCATTTATCATTTGGTGTATACGGGAGAGTATGAAGTATCACCCTGGAATTCATTTAACAAGCCTTTTATTCATCTCAAGCGCTTCCAGTTTTATTCAGAAGAACAGGATAGTTGAAGATGCATTCGGAAATATAGAATTCACCTTGTATTTTTTCTCGGAAAAATTACTTGTTTTTTATTCAAGCACAGCTTGAAACTCCTACTCCTAGAGTAAATATTAATCCATAATCCTACTCGTTTCCCCTTTTGTTTGCTCTCTTCGAATCGAGATGAGGAACGAAGCGGAAACTGAGAGAAAATGAGGTAGGAAGGAAGTTTCATCAGGAAAATACATACACAAAAGCTGTGCCCAATTTCAGTCCCCATTTTTGCAACAGCAGACATGTAAGGACGTGCGCGTACTTATTACAGGGTATTATATTTGTATATGTATGCAATTGAATTAAATTGCTCATTCTTCTTCTTTTTTTAAAAAAAATCCCTACCAGAAGTATACTTTTAGAAGAGTTAAGTAAATAAATATAGGAGCCACACGGCTGTACATCGTTTGTTATATAGACCTTGGTATAAAACAGCTGCAAGTGGTTTCAATTGGAAAAATATTAACCAGCCCTCTGTGAAACATCCCACTGTATCCTGTGAACGCCACATTTTCAACATGGACCAGAAGGAGGAGTAGATGGAAGCATAAAATAAATATTACCTCCGTGAAGAGCCTAATATTGTTCGTAGCAATAGAATACATTTACATACATGTAATATTTTCCCCAACCTTTTCATTTTTTATACAAGGCTTGTGACTTGCCCCGTCTTCTTGTTCCACGCAAAAAATAAGAAAATTTGTACGTTCTTCAAAACACAAAGTAAACTAACGCATACATCAGGATATCTGTAAGCAGCATAAATACACGGAGAGCGTGCAACCACACAAGAATAAGGGAGACCTGGGGGCTTCACCGTAAACGGAACCGTCATCTACCATCCTACGACAAGCTTGCAAATAAGCCACTGCTTTTGCTTAAACTTATATCTGCTTCTACCAAACATAGGATGAAAACATACGTTATCCGTGTGCGGTTTAATGGAGAGCACGAAGAAACTGAATATTTTAGTGCTTTTTCCTCCGTCTCAAAGCAATCTGTCGTATCTGTTTACCGTAAATGATGGACGAGTACTCAAAGAGGAAAAAATATATATTATTTTTCTCCTCCTTCTACTCCTCTTCGAAAAAGAAGACTGAGTAGAGTAGGAAGATGAATGTTATGGATTATATTGTGCAGTAAGGTGCTGAGGGGAATGCGGATGGATGTGAGATTTGATATGATGTGATGTGACAACACAGACTCAGAACGGAAAAGACAGTATGAGCGCATCACACTTATTTCCCTTGCATTATGATATAATATGGAGGTTATTCATACAATATGTGAAAACAGACGTGGGAGAAGGACAAGTTTTCAAATGGAGAAGAATGGTTGATCTAACGATCTTGTCACGCTTGGTTTCTGCCAGGATGACGTGACTCGTTTTATGAAGAAATGAGCACAAGCCTATACAGCTTCTGTCATCATTCATTCGACAGTTAAATAATAATATTATATGCTTTTATGAACATCATGCACAACGCTATATATAAACCTGTACTTGGTACAACATGACAAAAATCTGTTATCTAAATAGCCTTTTAAACTCTTGAATGTAAAACTCAGCTCAATCTCCCTAAAAACATCCTTTTGAGAGAGCGGCAGGCTGCAGCGACAACTGTTGTTGATGTTTACTCTTAATTGAAAAACGGGCATGGTGTCCATCCTCCTCATGCTACTGGCAGGAAAGTAGTTGCATTCATCTGTTCATAGTAAATCAATTCTTCTTTTATATTTACTCTTAATTGAAAAACGGGCATGGTGTCCATCCTCCTCATGCTACTGGCAGGAAAGTAGTTGCATTCATCTGTTCATAGTAAATCAATTCTTCTTTTTTGCAACTTGTTTAGCAACTCAGAGAATTTAGTGAAGATAGAAATGCAAAAATGTCCACATCAACTTTGAAAAATGAATGGATAAATTATTCCATAGAATAAGTTTCATTGAAATATACAAGGAAATGAAGTTGGGTTAACTCTAACAATGTGGTTTTAGCCTAGAAATATCTTTCTGCTTTTGAACCTCTACTCAACCTCGTTTTACACTTCATTCATGTGAAAAGTTTTTTTTATTGATTAACAAACCTTTCAACAGACAGTGTGCTGACTGCTGAGACTGAGTGAGAGTAATACGTTCACGCAAACCAATTTCACATTCACAGCTTATCTCTTTCAATTTAAGCCTAGTCATAATTAAATCGTAACCAAAATTGGCTTATACAGTATAAAATGTACATGTGAAATGGAACCAAGCATTTGTTCAAATCAGGTACTATATGGTAGCTGTAGATCAAGGGTTTTTACGTTGTTGGCTGTGGACCTGTCATTTCAGAGAAAATTAAACGAGGCGAATCTCATTTGTGATATCCACTTTCGTCCATTTTACATATACCTCGTTTAGTCACTCCAAATCAGAGAGGATACCGCTTTAGGTACTGATTTTAAGTGATTTAATGAGTGGCTCATGATTTCTCTTGTGGTGTGATTGTACTATGCGTTGTGTTGCATTCAATTGAAGATAAGGCAATACAATGATTGCACAAGTTGGCTGGTGATTCACAAAGAGCAAACCAACACATCCGCAATGCTGACTTTGACTTGTCATTCATTCTACTTTGAGAGAACCGTGAAACTGTTTTTCTTGGAATCTGCATAATGTTAGCAATACAACATAAACGACTTTGGCTTGCTAGAAATCCAGCACATATATCGCCTTGTCGAAAAGCCAATTAGCTAGAACAAACAGAACACGTCAGCTTTTGTTGAGCAAGGGTCACTTCCAATTGAAAATAAGCAAAAACATTCTGTGCCAGCCCAGCTGGAAAATGTAGATTTAGCAAAAGTTTGACATGACGTAAGCTTTACATTTCCGAAGCGATTTCACAATGTATCTTAAAAATCTAAAAACTTCAATTTCCCCATGTTTAAATAAACAGAGGTATTGACAATGGCAAATGTTTTGATATATGGGGAAAAAGTGAATTTCGTAATTAAGCTGGGCAGCATAATCCCTGTGGTGCTTCTCTAACAGAAGAAATTACATGAGAATTTTACAGCAGAGAATCAGTGTATTTATGAAGTTCGTAGAACATGGTTTATGAGCCGTTTCATGTTTTAAGAGTATTACTGCTTTGAGCCTAGATTCAAGTAGGGTGTATATTTCAAATACATTTTACTTTTTTTCTTTTTCCCTGGAAATTTGTCGGACTAGTAGTGAGTAAAGTCATTTTAGAGGACAGATGTATGTCGAGGAGAATGCAACTGAGAATGAAAGAAGTTCTCATTAAAACTTTTTTATTTAGCCCTGCGCTACCATTCTTCTGCTTTTCTCACAGCAAATTTTCTACTAGTCCCCTGAGATGCTACGCACACTTCTCGTAATTCACATTTAGTAAGCGCTGAAACTTGTTATGGTGTACACACCACTACAAAATATATGATTCTCTTTACGAGACACTGTTACACCCTTCTTCCTTCCTAAGTTTGCTCTATTTTCATTGGAGAGAGAGACGTAGTATTTAGTTAGTTTTTCGTAGTTTGTTTATAGTCTTGGAAATGCATGCCTGTACATGTAAGCTGGATAGTGATTGCGATGAAGGAGATGAGTTTGATGAAACTGTTTGCTTGCACTCATCATTTATTTACATACAAGCTTATACTCCTTCCTATCCGTCTACCCTTTCCGCCTGTTTGTGAGTCGAGAGCCATAATCATAATAATAGGGAAGTACTTTTTTCTACAATATTTTACGCTCTTCGTCTACTGAAGGAGTGGAAAACTGCGTCTACTTATGTGGTGCGTTTGTTTGTACCCCCAGATGAGATGGAGTAGAAAATGCAAACAAACAAAAAATTCCGCTTCTCCCTTTGAGTGATATTTACATAGGACGACATGAGCAACAATCTGTTCGTGTTTTTAAAAATCTCAAGAATCTCAGTTAGTCGAAAAAGTACATGCTTGTACATTCTCAAGAAGAAGATGGAATAGTGAAAAATTTAGAAAAAAAAATCTTTATAAACTCTTTATTTTCATATTACATCTAATGAAATACATTTTCTAGTAAATATTTTGTTTTAGACGAAAGCATCTACGTAAAAAGTAAACAATGGGATGTAATAATACAACCACAATGTAGGCGATCGTGACGAGGTTGAAAACAAGTTGAATCTTTTCTGTGTGTTCATAAATACTTGAACCAAATAAAAAAAGTTGTATAAACTTTTACTCCAGGTTGCTTACTCCACCTCATAACCTTCTTTACTCCTTATTTACTACACAACAAACTCCTGCCAATCTAGAAAACAACTTGATTTTGGGAAACTCACTTACGCTACATGCTTAACTTCTCCCTCGTTCCCAAAGCCTTCTTGTTCATAATGGAACAATGGAGAAGCACCAAGAAAATAGCGGAAATCGGGAAATCTGACAATGAGAAAATAAAGCTTCCAACTTGCGGTTTCCCCCGTAATACAATAATACAATAACAACAGCAAGGCAGGAATGTAGGTACGTATTAAGTCTAGCTGGCTGGATGGAACTCGGAAACTAGATTTCTTTTGTAATCCGAAACTTTATTTCCTCCTGAAGTATAGATGAGTTGTGTACCATACCCGAATCACTTTTTCTTACTCAATTCCACTGATAACAGGGATGGAGAATATTTCTAAATCAGTTTAGATGACGTTCCGACTCCGACAAGGAATCCCTTTATCTACGAGCGCAGCAGAGGCAGATAAAAAGTAGAGCATTTCTCAGTTGCTAGAATGTAGACTGTCATGTGTAGTCAATCGAATGGTAAAAAATCTGTTAGCTTAAGAGCTTTATTGATTGTGTATATTTTCACTTAATGTGCTAGGGATACATGCGTAAAAACCATTTATCCCAAAAATGCGCCAACCCATATGCAAGTTTCGATAGTGAAAGGGGCTTCGGGCTTCCACTTTCTACACAAATGTAGAAAACCAGCAATACATTTACATAATGTTGAACGTATGGTTTTTTCCGTTTCTTATATTCGGGTTTTTCGCTCCTTTTTACTCTCCCCTTCATGTAACACCAAAGGTACGCCCTTTGTTAACATTGCAAAGAACCACGGAATGCAATGAGTTTAGCCATCTATGTGCCAATAAAACCACATTTTTGGTATTTTCTCCTTTCCCCTCCTCACAAAAACTTCTCTTCTAAATGATACGGACATGGACAGGTCGTAAATAGAAATGCGAATGGACGAACGAAACAAATACATTGTGAGAAGCATCAAATATCAAATAATAAAATGATAGATTTCCCCTGTTCGCTACTGATTCTCCGTAATTCTCAAGAGAACGGTACGTACGTGTACGAACAGGCGGTTAGTTAGTTGTCTTCTGCAAAGGGAACAAAACGTAGTTACACGACAGGCTGACTCAATGTGTACATCATCAATTAATGAAGGTATGCAATTACATGCCAGCCCACAATGTTTGCTTGCTGTTGTTGGCACTCACACGAGCAAACTTTAATACATTTATCTGTAGTTTGCACAATTCTCGATATCCACCTCAAAGGAGCGTACAGTCAAGAAGAAATGTATACACCACCCACCCCCTAAAGGCATTTTGACCAGTCTTTCCAACTTTCACATCGTGCAGCAGCCTAATTAAATTTGCCACTTGCCCTGCTTTCTCAATATTTGTTTCATTCTTTTGTTCCCTTCCCTAACCAATCGGTCCCCATGAGAAAAACACAAACTAAGTCGTTAAAAAATAATGGATACGAAACGCCGTGAACCAAGGCAGTCGCTATTATTGCATTCCTTCCCTCCCATTTTAAGCTCTCTCGAGCGCCCCCAAACAATATATTTAACGAGAGGCAGCTCATTTTCCATCCATTATTGACTATAGACAGAAGAAAACTGGTGTACAAGAGAAAGAGAAAGCACAACATAGGGTGAACAGCGGAAAATCCATTTTGTAAAAAATGAAAATTCCAACTTCTTTCACCATCAAGCCTAAGCCACGAATGTACAATCTGTCATATTTTATTCTAGCATCCATTAAAGAAAATGCGAAATGGGAGAACAACAAAAAACTCGGTGTAATCTATAATTCATCTTGTCCCCGTCATGCCCTTTCAGTCTCCGACAAAAGTCCATTTTTCACCTAATACTTTAATATAATATGACGAAAAACACATAAAACTTTTTTCCTCGAAAGCTTTAAGGAGAAAGGTGAGAACAGAGGCTAAGCGAGAAAAAAAATCAATTCGACTAATGGTAAGTTTCGTATGTTGCTTGCTCTCCACCACACGAAAACATGACAGATGAGGCACATGTTACTGGACAATAATTGTACCATAAATCACACTCCGAGTATTGGATCTAATACGTGAAAAATACAGCATGTCTCAACATCTTCCAAGTTGCCTTTTTAAGTTCAACAAGGCAACAAGCAAGAGATGTAGAAATGTGCAAACATTCCTTTTAGCCGGATTTTACTTACTTTTCCATTAGGTGAGCTCTTCTTGAAGACTCTTGTACCTTGCCTCTTGCTATTGTCCTCCATATTGCCACCGTTCCAGATCTAATCGGTCCACTATGCCCGATACAGCCAAGGAATTCTGGGGGAAAAAGTTAACAAAAGTCAAACATAATGTACGTGCTAAACCCCCATATTCTACCCATGCATTATGTATTTATGTAGTATGTGACAATGCCATTCTCAGAATCCGCAAACCATCACACCACATATCTAATCCACAATTAAGTTTCCCAATTGGATTCACCTAAGCACATATATATATATATATATATATAAGCACGTGTCAGGATAAATTTTCATAGAATATATTTTATTCATAAGCTAAACACACACATATAGAACCCTTACGACCACGATTTTTTTAAACCAGTAAGCTTCCAACTTTTGTCAGCAAATTCAGATAAAACAGAAAAAAGAGATGAGCGGTGTACCCTTTTGTATTCATTACACACAAACTGTTGCACCCAAAATAGTAGTTTTTGCTAGTATACTGCAGTATAGCTTTCAGTAGAATACACACGAAACCCACACGGCTGCTTTTTGCAGATTACGATAACAACTACCGAAAGTTTCACATTCGACTAGATAGTGAGATGCCCAGCTGTATCATAAAAGATAGAGAATGAGCTGAAAAGAGCTAAATAGAAAGTATGTATCAGTAGAAGCAATGGTCCCAACCGAAAGACATCGGCTCTGCCATTGCCACCCTAAAGAAAATGTAGTTGGCAAGATTCTATACATTGGAGTAAAAAGCTGTTAAAACTCATTGAAAAGAAAGTTTTTCCATTTCTTCTACTTTTGCTGACTACTCGTAGTACACTACTAAACTACTTCTCGTAGTGTTAAACATATGTCATTTTTTTCTCTGCATTCATTGGAGTTTCTCATTTATTTGTAGGAATCATTTGATAGTGACACAAACTGGTATAGAGTTTCATAAAAAGAACTCAAGTTCTTTCCCCCTCGCAAAACTAAATCCAAGATTGCAATTAAAAGTGTTTTTGATGAGAAAGTATATTATTGCGCTTTCCTCCAAGACGATTTGAAATGATTTCTTTAGCTACAATTTAAGCCTTGGCGAAGGAATATATTAAGTCGCTGAGCTCAAATAAACTAAAACAGCAATATAATACGGGAGGTGAGGTGAGAGAACACGGGTATCCGAAATAATTATTACTCTACAGATCCCGGATTTCTTCCTTTTATTCAAGCGAGAGCGACAGACAATTTCCTGTTCCACTTCGAACAGATGCTGGCTAGGCTAACATCCGTTTCGAGTGTCAGAAGGAATGAGAGAAGGAACATCGTAATAAAAACATCTTTCTAGGGAAGAAAAAATTCAGAGAATTTAGATTTTGGAGTGAACGCATACAATAAATTCTTTCAGACATACATGATGTAAACACGAAAATTCCTTCAATTTTTTTCTGCATGAAATGCAAGTGCAGAGATGTATGCTTGAAAAGAAATGTAAGGTTTTCATTATGGCATTGGACTTTCTCTTTCCGCTATTTCTACATGATTAAGGATTACTTAGCAAGTCGACCGTGCTTTTAGAAGATTACTTCTTTTTCAGATTCTCAAATATAATCTCCTGAAGTAACTCTTTAGGATTGGGTGCTCGAACTGAACCTATGCTTATGCTTGATATGATTGTTTAAAATATCAAGTATGTCTTAATAACTTGAGCTGGAGTGTTGACACTATCACAAGCCAAGCCTCTACTTTAATCCTCCATCCGATATATTCAGTTGATTCGCAGCAGAACACCTAGCTGAATGGAACGTAAATGTCTAGGATCTGGATAAGAATATGTTACTACCACTTCACTTTGATATTTTCACGATGATAATAAAACTTCAAGAATCCTAGTTTGGAAAAGAAAGCTGCCTTTTGTGTCCATAAAACTATAAACTACACTCTCTGCAGCTTCCTCAAATAAAGGAGACCACTATCAATGAGACAACATCGATGGTAGTTCACAAGAGAAAGTGATGAACTACGTCGTTCTCTCAAGTCAACTCTGTAACTTCCATGAAAGGAATAAGAAAAAAACGTTCATCACTGGCTTTATGTTTGCTCATCACTTTCATGAGTTTCATCACTCACAGCCTAAGCCACCACTGCACTACTACTGATTGATCCTGATACTGATCCTTTTGTGTATTTCAGCATTATGATTTTAATATTGGAATAGAGACATTTTTAACCTATATGCAAGGTTATGCCCTCTTTTTCTTTCTCTCTCTCTATCTCTACCACACAGTGAACGGCTACAATTTGTACGTTTCATTCGTTTTTACAAGAAGTCTCTTTCAATTCTTTGATGTGACATCAGTCGAGCAATGCTACCGATACAAGTGTGCACACTCTCAGTCAGTCAGTTGCTGAATCGTGAGCTACTTGAAGTAATCGTATATTTGTATTCTGGTAAAAGTTGCATGCCAATTGCCACTGGAAAGAGCATGGAAGTATGTGGTCCATTTTGTGCTGCTTTTGAAGCGAGCACTTTTTCCTATTTTATACTACTTCTCTTTATTTCATGTACGAATACTACGAATGTGCCTTGCCTAATATGTACATGTACATACATATACAAATAAAAGTTCACAAATATCAAGCAGAGTTTGAATGTGTGAGGTCGACTTTGCTATTATACCAGTTGTTACACAACTTGGAACATGCATTCATATTGTATGTATTATCGTGGCGAAAAGGAAAAGAGTCAGGGGATTACACGGTAGAGTGAGAGCCACAACGCATGCATGTATACGAATCTTAGGGAAAATTCGTGCAGATGTTTCTAGAGTGTGAAACTGCAAAGGTACATATTTGTGGCGCGACACGGAACAACGTACTTTTAGGTTTCTCACTGGTGTCTGCCAGCTCCTTTCGATTACTTCTGCTGCCGTTGAAGATTAACCACAAAAATGAGAGAAAAATCCAGATTTCGCTTTCTCCAACTATAGCTAGCAAGCTTTCCCACTTGCTTCCTCAAGTATTCCTTTATATTTATGCTGTGCTCTTCTCTCTCTCTCTCTCTCTCTCTCTCTCTCTCTCTCTCTCTTTGTTGCGTTTGGGCTTTCTGGTGATAAGAGTGTGTAGAGCATTAATGTACAAGAGATATTATTTTTGGCACAATGAAAGAGTACCCTACACACTTCGCATATCTTCCAAATAAAAGTGGGCTTGTGCTCAACTGCGACCTTTTACTCGACTGTTTCGTCGTGAAAAGGGCCTTTCAGAAGAAGTTACAGCAGAAGATG
>JAHZNA010003414.1:0-30569 GCA_027743935.1 Sinodicranocentrus sp. ZH6
GAATAAATGAATGCAATATAATAATGTATTGATTAAAATTCACAGCTCGAACTTTGGCTGCGCTATTCGGTACCTGCCTAACGTGTACAGAATTCCAACAAGAAAAGATGGAGAGTTGGCTACTCACCCTTATCAAGCACAACAAAGACTTATTCGAATTAGCAATGATCAAGGTATGCCTTGACATGAATTTACAAGTGCCGGAGGAGGCGGCTAATCGAATCATTCCATTTTTGAAAAAGCGCAGATAATGTCAATATTATCGTACAATGTTTGTCGACATACACAGACATTCTTCAAACGAAGAAATGACAAATGTGCCATAATACCTGCCAAACAATTGTGCCATCAAATCTGATTTGAATAGTCATTTCTTAAAACGTTATCTGTGATCAGAGACGTTAAGATTTTTCAGAAGGACATGGTGACGGTGACTACATAATTTGTACTTTTGCTAAAGAGTGACGAGATAAGCCATTTTAGCCATGACGCAAATGTTCAATTTTGAATGAAAAAACAAACATTTAGGATGAACTGATTTTGTGAATAGACCACCACCAATTACGTTGAAGCCATTTAGCTTGATCGTTGAGACTGAATAGGAATTAAGAAAGCCAGTTACTGATTTTACCTGTTGTTACCTACTGCCCGAAAGGGGACTCAATGAGAATGCATGCAAGATTTACCTCAAATAATTAAAGTAATTTTGTTATCAAACATTTTGCTCCACCGCTGAACATTTATGTTTCTTTAATTGTGTTCTCCCATTAAACCCAGAATGCTGTTCCGGGTCATTAAAACTAAAGAATATTATATGATTTTAAATACAACATGTGCAAGTAGTGTTGTATTCCAGATAGACAACACATGATAATAATTTGCAGTTCAATTATTACAAATTTATTTTTGTGCTACCTATATTGCTGAAAAGGATGAATTATATTCCCACCAGCAATGTCTAGCGGTAATACAACTCCTCTATTCACAACTAGGAAGCAACTGTACGAGTCCTTTCAGAACAGCATTATGCAACTGTAATCCACATGAAGAAAACATATTCATTTAAAAATTCTCACGCTTACCTTGTCCCGAGCTTCCAGCTCCGCCAAAAACTCCCCCCACCCCAATCACAAAGAAAAAGAGTAGAACTCCAAAGAATCCAAGGGATGTCTTCATGTTTTATTTTGCTGACAAGTCTTCGTCTTTTATATTATTTTCAATCTTCAATCCACTGCTGAGAAGATTTGCGTATATTCTTATTGCAAAATTATGAGCTACGTTGCATCACTGCCGTCATCAGCAGGAGCTAAATTATCATATCTAACACAATGGCAACATCCTCGAGCTGGAGTTTCTAGATTAAATTTTGTAATGCAGTTCGTTCCAACAAACTCCACTTGCGTTTTCAAATGTCGCATGATTATTCTCAAGTCTTTCTTAGAAATCACAACTAAGTCTCACAATAATAGAGTCAATCCTTCCCATACAAAAACATTCACCAGCTTTCCATATTAGATAGTTGTCGCTAGATAGTTGTAGATAGTTGTCATTAAACCTACGGAGCTTCCTTTTTTTCTACAGAAAACCATGTGTTTATCTTGGTGAGTTGGAAAGTATCTTTAAAATTCCATTCAGACCATGTGCAATCCCACAGGACAGCTTGGGAGGAAGAAGCTTTGAAAACGTGTACTGTTTCTTTATATATTTATACGCTACTTTACCCACCTTACTCTGGATGAGGTGGTTCTAACATCCATACTCGCTCTCGGCATCAGTCACTATTCCCATCACCATCATGATCATCTTCCGAATCAGACGTTGCAGTGCGGTGCGTTCACCGGGAGCGATGAAACTGGAGCGGCATTCTGATCAAAGTCCCTGAAGGGCGAAATCAATTCAAAAAAATCACTTGACTCACGTATGCATTTGATCTATTGAGGATTGAGTAGACATGAAAGAAAATTTCGTATACACTCATGCATCCCTATAGTTAGCTTTATACCTTCTTTCTTTGCGTTTTCCTAGGAAAGAGTTAGGAAAATGCTGAGTTGCTCTAATATATTACATTTTTTCCTCTTTGACAAAAAATGCACTTCCTTACTTCCATACATCCTTCCAATACAGAGCATACCTTTTTTCTTTAGACTTCGTTGCCAGCACACGCTAATTCTATATCACCATATGGGAGAAGAAAGCTGACTGATTTTTAACAAGAAGGAGACAAAAAAATTTGTGTGTGTATAGAACATTCTCCTTTCCTAGATAAGTGATAGTGACTCCGTGTCGAATGCTTAACTCCTGTGGTTACATTTCTCGGGTGCAGTATAGACACCCTCTTTTCAATCCTGATTCATATGTCATGTCATTCACAACATGTGTCCTGAATGCATTCACCTCGATAAAAATATACCTAGCATATTGCACTACGAACGTACGTTTTTAAAAATCTCATATATATTGTAAGAGAAAGAAAGAAAAAGAAAAGGAAAAAAAAGAATCTCGTCGTTTTTGATCTATGACTGGAAATCCACTGGAGAGATCAGCAGCCATCCACCATTTTTTTGTACCGCCTACTTCCTTCACATTCTACTCCACTTCTTCCCTTAACACTTTGTTTATATGAGAGCTACAAAGAGAATTTATATACATAGCCTTTATAGTATTGTTCAATTTTATAATGTGAAATAGCATCGATGACATTTTCTCTCTCGGAACGGCACACATCTCTTGATCACGATGATCACAATGCTGAAACAAGAATTTCGGCTTGTTCTCGCGGTGACTTATGCACGCTAGTGGTATTCCTCCCAACTCCCTTGTGGCTCCAGTGTAGGTTTCTCCCCAATAATAATAGCGGTAGATGTGGATAAAGGAAACCAGAACAAGCCTCTACCGAGAATCTTACTTTACGGATAGGAGACATACGAGACTGGAGGAAAATAACTGTGCAAATGCTTGCTTTTAGATTTTATGCCGATCTGATCTTGACGATAGTGTGATGTCTTCTTTATACAGTAAAAACACATCGTTTTGTGCTAGTGGGACATTGCGTCTGGTTTCGTGGAATAACCTACACAGCAGCTCAAAAGTGACTTGACTTTTACCGGGAAAGAATTTTCCTCCCAGTTGGCTGATAGAGTGCATGCCAACACTGGGAAAATTGCAAGTTGATGTATCATTCGCATCATCATTTTCTCATCCTTTTTTACTGTCTAAACGTAAACGTCACTGCATTTATTTCTCCATTCCGGAACCACAATCGGGAGAAAGGAGGAAACTGCATAATATCCCAGAGAAGAGACAAAAGAGAGAAGAGCGGGAAATTATACGACTAATGTTCTAATTAGCATTTACCCAGAGCGTGTCCCTACATCAAGAGAGTTGTATAAGCCTTGGCGAAATTCTTTCTCACACTCACTTGCCAGTTCTAGCCTAACCTCTAACCCAACCTTTGGCTTGGCCGGGGAGAAGAGATGAAAGCTCAAATAAAAAGCAAATGTAGGAGGATTAGGAATGGGCTGAGAATCTTAATCAGTTTTTCCTCAAGTTTACTTACCAAAAAACGAGTGCCAGACAGAGAACGTAGAAGAGTTCGGTTTACTTTCGGAGAAAAGTTAAGATCGTTGTTGTTTTCAAGACAGTGCACTAAATGGACACACACACCGCACATATACTCACTAGTCACTACAGGGTATATATTTTCTGTATAATTTCCCTAATAGTAATGATATCGCCAACCAAAATTTTTTTTAGCTTGCAATGAAAGTCACTCCTTCCCAAAGTGTGTGTACACACGATCATGCATGACCACTAGGATATCCAGATTGTGGAAAGGAAAACTGAAGCAAGGCATTCTCTCTTGGGCACATGGAAAAAATATAGAGATGATCCTATGAGAGTTCAAGAACCCGAAGGAAAAACACTGCCAGTGACAGCTTTTCCAGCAGAAACTGCACAACACACATACACCATTGTATACTTTCTAGTGAGTTAGGATCAGTCTAAAATGCCAAGCACATGTCCCCACTAGAGAAAAAACCAACAACGTGGCTACTGCTTTTTCCTCTTTTTAACTCTTCTTTCAAAGGAGGAAGTAGCACAAACGCATTATTTACAACCAGAGAGAATGAACAAACGCAGCCCATAAGCTACGTGGGTTTTCTCTCTTTCTTTATGATTTTATGGACCTTGCTCTTTGAGCTTGAACTGGAGTTTCTCTTTTCTTTCTGAGTTGATCCCTTCTCTTGGCAGAAAATATCATCCTTCGTTAAGCCAATTGCTGGGGAGAGAGAGAAAGTACACAACAATACAGTAAATTGTGAATGTGCAAGAGAGAGAAAGAGAGGAACGAGTAACCCAGTGACAGACTCGCTTCTTCTTTCACCCCGGTAAAGTTGTGAAGAGGGATTTCAACTTGGAAGAGGACAAAAACTATCTTTCTTCGAATTTTTGCAGGATACAGGAACAAAACAGCTGGGAAATACACACGTTTTATGACATGAACATGTTCGAGTTCACCAGGTCAGACTTTTACCAAAGGGATCTAACTAGAGCCGACCAACATCGTCGTTTTCATCATCATAAGTTGTCCGAAAAGTGGTGTAAGCTTTAACTTGAAGAATGAATGGGGCAATATATCATGAAAGGAAGAGTATTGACATAGAGAATATAAATATATATCTCTACCCGTGAATTTCACTCACTCTCGCTTGTTTGGTAAAGAGAAATGGATAATGTGATGGGTTTGTTGTGTTTTGACTGGGAATGAGTGAGCCGTTCCTTTCACTTGGTTTTCTCTCCTTTCAACGCAGTCCTACCTATATAGTTCTTTTGCACTTGTTTCCAAAACTCAGAGAAGAGTCGAAGAACAAGACGTAAATCATGAATGGATAAAACTCCCTCGTCCATCTGTCAAACCAAAAGTGTTACAATTTTACGGGTGCTGCAAGTATTGAAGTTTTTTGCTGACAAGTAACATATGTACATTTTTGGGAGAAATCACCAAGAAAAAAATACACGCAGGTTTTTGTTCCAGTGCATATTATACAATGATATTAATTTGTATTCAGGGCACATCCACTTTTCTCGCAGTATTTCATGTATTTTTTTTCTATTTCACTGCCACTGCCACTATCCCTTTCATATGCAAGGAGTGTGGAATACAAGTTTCTTTTCATTTATTATACATTTTCTTTACTTGTTCTTTTCCTCAATATTTTTTTGTTTCTTGGAAATATAACTCTTGAAGACAGCCGGAGAAGAATGGAGGAAGTAGATATGCATACAAAAACTGTTTTGCATAAGAAATGTCTCAAGTTTTGGATTTTTTTGCGTACATCCAAACCCCAATTCAACGAACAAAGGGGAGGATGCTGGCAGAGTTTGACTGGAAAGCTATTGATACCAATCTGATACTAATGCCGGTACACGTACACATAAAACACTCGTGGTTTCAACTTCCACACGTTACGTCAACTCTACTCGTTGAGAAAGTATCTTCTTTTCTTACGCGCCGCACATTATTCCTACCTTTCTCGTCTCGTTACGGGTTTGACAATGGTATTATTTTTAAAACTCTCAACACGTTTTTCAAGTCCTCATGGGAGACACCGCGTCCCGTCCTTTTGCTCACTGGGAAAGAATGCCAATTTTGTATTTGTCTCTTTCTATTTATTTATTCCGTGATTCATTCCTCTTACCTGGGTTCATGTCACTACGAATCAGATTGTTTTCACAATGGGCGTTTCAAGTGGAATGGAGAATGGAAAACAAAAAAAAGTGTCGAGAAGAGGAAGTGATTTAGTGTGTTTACTAATCTTGAAAAATGTCACCAAGTTTTTTGTTCTTAGTCTAATGAAGAATTCCAAATTGGCAATATCTGCATGTGAACTATTTCCAATGCTGAAGATTTTGTTGGAGATAAAAAAAGTAAACACGTGAAAGTTTTCTGTTTTAACAGATCCTGTTGACAATTCAGGATGGAATCTGAGCAGAAATATTTTTGGGGTATTGTGAAAAAATGAACTAGTTTAGTATCTTGTTGATGACAAGATGTCTGAGAAGAAGTGAAAAAGTTGTGATGAGCCGGTCAATGGATGAGACAAAAATCTTGTCTTGTTTTACCGAAGACTGAGCAAGATGAGAGCTCTCTCTCAAAATGTGTGTTCACCCAACACACAGTGTTTTCAGACTAAATTCTCTGTGAGATTTTATCTGGGGTAAGGAAGCAACTAAAAATGGGATCCCTCTTGTTTCTCCTCTACTCTCTCCTCATTGCTTTGTAACGTTCCTTGTTTCCACCTCGAGTGGCAGGAGGACACACAAGCATAGCTGAGGAAGGAAGGAAACTCGGTAAGGGAAAATGCTAAAAGGAGTAAAGTAAAGTGTGAGCTCGGTGCAAGTTAAGGATTGTGACTGTGACTGACTAGGTTGTTGGTGTGGTGAAGAGATACGGAAAGAATTCTCAGCAGCAACTCAGACTCGCCAAGTTGTTAAAGCTTTTTCCTCCCAAAAAGCTCTCTCTCATCACATCAGACCCACAGCAGAGTGCGGTTGCAAGTGAACTGTTTCTCGTTGGGAACGGATCCTTTTATATTTTTATCACAGGGCCAGGGAGAGAGAGAACGGAACGAAGGATGTGTGTGCTTTAAGGGAGAGAGATATAGAAGTCAGGTTCATATACAAAAAAGCGGACATGGAACAAAACGGGAAATAAGGGTCGTGTTCGCGTTGTTGGTGTGTTGTGTTGCTTTTCTCTGTTTTACTTAAAATGCCATTTTACTGAAATCATTCTCATTCGTTTTAAAAGCCGCAAATATCACCGTAAACGTGAAGAAGGCTGGCAGGCGGAGGAAATAGTTCTCGAGCTGTTTGTTTATGCATGTGGCTTGTCTCCTTATCACTTCACTAAAATGTGTACAGTGGTGGCATGTAGTTTTTGCGCTAGTTGAGAGGAAAAAAATGAAGTGGGTCTTTTTAATAATCGATGTTATATGTGTGCTTTAATCTTATGACGCCTTTTTATGAATTGTTTGTTAAATATTTTATAGGATGGGAAAAGGATATAGGTTTGAGTAATAATTTTAGCGAGACAAGCATCTTTTTGAATGTTTGAACTCGTTTTTTTACACTAGGTTTTATTGTTTGCTTGCTAAATCCATGATTATGTCAACTTTATACGAGTTCTAAGTACATTTTCAAAGAGACAAAAGTGTACTTTACATAATTGTGTAGACTGTTACTGTTCCGATCCGAATGAAATGCATTCTTCTAGATTGTGAAAGGAACTTTAAATTCCCATGCGATACTTGAAAGTAAATACTTTTTAGCTGCATCATTCCAGTCTAATTTATCATCTTATCTGTGTCTGTTTATCCATCTGTCACAAAATGCACACCATGAACAATCAAGTCCTAAAAGATAGTTTTCCCAGTATACACGTAGCTATCACTCACAAAGCTCATACTGATACTGATAAGTGAATTTGTTTTATTTTTGCATCATACAAAAAAACTAAATTGAATATTGGCTGATATGATGGCATGCGTCTTATATGCTAGAAGAGGAGAAAGAATTCCACAATCCGAGAAACTTGTGACTAAAATATCTGGATGAATGCGACCGGCAAAAATATCGGTAATTCAATATTGCATGCAACTGCATCAATGACTCTAACAAACCGGATAATACACAACTCTGCCGTTCTTTACTTTGTTGTACTCGAAGCAGCTCGCCCCTGTTTATTAAGAAAAGGGAACACAATTCGAATTTTATCCTTTAGAGCACTATGTAGAACATCTTAAGGTATGGAAATGTGGATGCATGTGAAAAGAGAATGTGCATAAATGTCGAGAGGATTGTGCGAAAGAATGATATTTAATAGTGGTTTCATTCCATAAAAGAGTTTTTATGTATAAGAACAGTAGGACTGTGTATAAATCTACAGCAGGCAGATATGCAAATGAATTAAAAAAATATGCATAATTCTGTTGCGATATACAGTACTATACACGTATGAAATTGAAATAGTCAAATAGAATAAGGTGAACAGCTGAAGAATCCATACCAGTACGTCAAATATATAGTAAACTTTGTGTGTGGTACATTTACACAACACCAACATTCATTGCATTTTTTGTTCCCAATCTCACCTTCACTTGAAGTGTCTTAATATTCATAAATGCGCTTTTTATGTTATGGTGTGTAGTAATCTTGTAATATTAAATACATTCGTAGTAATGGTGGGTTTGTAGGGATTAAAGAATTGACTGACTCTATGATTATGACTATGGAGAGAAGCCACTAGAAGATTGTACCGTGAGAATTTGTTTATTTCCTCGTTGGACAATCAAGCATTGGATTTTGCAAATTACAACTGTTCATCATAACTATTTGCTTGTGGAAGATTAAATTAGAGGCTCTCGTATGTTTGCTTGGTGTGGAAATACATCCTTTTTTTGTCCTTTCAAGCAGATTTCATTTATCAAACGTTGAAACGTTGTGGGGTCGTGGTCGTGTTGTGAACGCGTAATATTTCATTGGTTTCACGTTCAACGTTGATATTAGTTTTGATTTCGTGCCGAGTCTTCAAATCAAAAATTGTGATCACCAAAATAAAATTCATCCTCCCCCTCACGGATCCACAATTGACTGGTCAGACATTTATTCAACATTCAACATTAGCCCTGGACACTTTTACTGGATGGTGAAGCCCAGAGGAATGCTCAAGACACAAGATTGAAGATAGGGGATAGGGTAAGCCGCATTAGCTAGCACCTGACGGTTCGGGACAAAACGACAAATGACAAAAGTGACTTGTTTCTATCGATATTTAAATGTTTTGATTCACAATACTTATGGTTGAGTTTTGTTGTGGTTTATGTTTTCATATTCATGTTTTCTTATATAAAATCGTTTTATTCAAATAAATTTGCAGGAAATTGTCGATCAGTGATTCTGTTGTCTGTTGTTTGTCATCTGTAAGAAGTAAGTGAAGGGCAGAGAATAGAGATATGGATCCTCTCGAGAAAGAAGTTTCTTCCGCTTTTGTAAATGGAGGCGGTGGCGATGCTGACACACCAAATCACAGCAGTAAAAGCGTAAATCTTGATGGGGCGGACGTCAGTGAAACCTCGAACGTTTCACAGGAACATGCGTATATTTCAGAAAAGGCTAATGAATTGAAAGAACATGATGTGCCTGATGAAGAACTTGAGCAAGCAGACAAAGTCAAAAATGAAATAGACCAGGAACTGAAAGAAAACGATGGTTGGTTAAAAATCCTTGGCAATGATGAAATAATGAAAAAGGTATTTCATACTTTCAAGCTTATCGAAAGAAATTATGCTTTTCAAATGTGGAGTGGAAGAGTGAAGAGTAGAAAAGTGTCATTCACATATTCCTCATATTTTATGTAGGTCATTAAAGAAGGGCTTCCTGAAACTCGGCCTTTGAGAGGAGAGATTTGTACCATCCGAATTGAAGGACGATTGCAAAGTGATGAATCTGAAATCATAGAAACTCACGAAAAGTTTACATTTCAACTTGGCGATGTAGAGGTCAGCTACATTTTAAATAATTCGGTTAACCACTAACTCCTAGCGATATGTTGAATGTAGATATTACTAGATATGTGAACGGTTTACTTTTTATAGGTAATTACTGGATTGGATATGGCAATACCGTTAATGTGCAAAGGGGAATCCGCTATAATAAAAGTCTCTCCAAGATTTGCTTATGGCGCTAAAGGCTGTGAACCAAAGGTTCCTCCGAATTCCCATTTAACGTATGAAGTTGAACTTATTGATTTCGAAAACGAGAAAGATCTTTCGGAGCTGTTAGTATCAGAGCGAAGAGATATAGGCAATAAGAAAAGAGAAAGGGGAAATTGGTGGTATGGACGTGGAGAATCATCATTAGCTATTCAGTGTTACAGGAGAGCGTTAGAATTTTTAGATGAGGCTGAAGGTGGAATACAGTTCCCTTCTGCTGCCGGTGGTGAAACTGATAAGGTACTTTCTTCATTTGGTATTTAAATGGTCACAGTGTATTTGCATAAAGTATTACTTATTGAATTATGTCTTTCGCACAATTTATATGCCTGGATTATTACAATTACAGGTTAAAATAACTGATGAGCTAAGGAAATTGTTTGAAGATCGTATCAAAACCCTTAATAATATGGCACAAGCTCAGTTAAAACTGCAAGCTTATGAACCGGCTTTAAATTCAGTGGAGGCGGTACTGAAGTGCCAACCAAATAATGTGAAAGCTTTATTTAGGAAGGGAAAGGTAATTCAAGTGATACTTATTGTTTTTACACTTAATCATGATGTTTTTTGTCTAACGTTTGCTGTAATTGAACATCGAAACACGTATAGATTTTAGCAGAGAAAGGAAGTACTGAGACAGCTCTGCAAGTCCTTCGTACTGCTAGCAATCTAGAACCTGACAATAAAGCTATTCTGCAGGTACAGTTCATCTGGAAAATCACGAAACGGGGAATGAGCAATAATGAGCATTTTAAATCTCACTAATCAAATCATTTATGCAATAGGAAATAGCCCAACTTTGTCAACGTCAGAAAAAGGAGCATCATTCTGAGAAACTGTTGTACAAACGAATGTTCAATACTTCTAAAGACAAATCTACAGATTCTGATTCAAACAACGAACAAAGTTCATCATCCTATAAATCAGCCTTAACAGTTGGCCTTGTTTTGACAGGCGTGGCGGTAGCAGCTGCTGGAGCCTTAGCTTATCGGTATCGTCTAGTGTGAACTTGTTGCCTTCCGCAAATTAATATAAACGAAATACAGAACATAAATTGCAGTTCGCTTTGTATTGTACGATGAGAAAATATAAACTTGTAAGTATTGTAGTAGTGAAATCTTGTGTATTCCAATTTAGGGGGTTCCGGCATCATTAAAAGTTCAAAAATTCTTTTCTCTAAGTTGAAGTTTATCATCATATCTCTTCGAGTATTTCGCACTGATGACAGGACATTGCGATACAATTAATTAAAAAGACTCCAGGATGACATTGAAGTATTTTGCAACGCAAGTATGCAAGTTTTAGTTGACCAAAAGACAGAATTAAATATGCTCTACGTGGCTTTTGACGGATTTTATTACCCAGTTTCATTTTTGATGGTGGTTAAGTAATGCTTACCATGATATTATTATGTAAAATAGTTAATGTGAAAGTTATTTTTGTATTTCTATTTACTTCTGTTTCCTTTGTCACTTAGTCATCATTTGCATGTAATGTTTTTTTCCAAATCCCTTCTAGTTCTGTAGTCAATCGATGTAGCGTTTACGATCTGTGTACGGATTATGGTAATAATATACTGACTGAATTCTACTGCGCTAAAACGTACATAAAGAGATTTTGTGATGACCATTGACCATGATTAAATGATTGTAACGTTGGTCGTAACGTAGCTGTCTTGATAGGACAGATTTTTTGAAAGTTTCAGTAGCTGTGGTTGACATGAGCAAATTTTGAAAACATTCATTTCTGTCAAGCACTATAAATTACTACTAGGTTTGAACAATTAATTCCATCATGGCGTGATAGAGATATAAGGGTAAAGTGACTCCTTCCTACTGTCAGTAATACACGAAATAAATACAACACAACGGTTAATACGACCATAATGCTACGACCATTTGTTTATTTTTTTAATCACATTGAGATTTCTCTTTATTGCGCTTACTCACATTCAGTTCTTTTAGCTTTTGAAAGAATCTTTTAGTGATAATATCTGGATGTGACAGCATCCCTTCCTAGTGGAAGATCAACAAACGACTCTTTGCTGTGAAGCTATATATAATAAGAAAGTTGAGCATAATCATATATGTTCTAAGTAAGTCACGAGTTCTGCTTTGTAAATTAATCAAAGTACCTCCAAAAATAAGACACCCAATATCATTGCCTTTGCTATAACTCCTATTTCTTCAGTCCATTGTATGAGATGTTTTACAGTTGGGGTGCACATGACGCAAAGTTGGCCCAATATGTTCCTTTTTGTGATCATAATTTTTGCTACCATTTTTCGAGCAACAGGATCAATCACATACAGAGGTTGTTTTGTAACGGAGAATTTGTAGTCTTTGTTAATATCCCGTACGATTACGAAAACTACTACACCTCTTGAGTCAACAAGGTGGTAACCCTCGTTTGTCTTCTCTATTCTACCCATATGCTCACCATCTAGTGAATAGAATGTTTCGACTATCTACTAAATAACAAAAGTACTATTTGAAAAATTTGGACGTAATGATGGAAAGAAAGCGTTTTGTGTGAATTTTGAAAGGCGTACGTCCAATTGTTCTGCAAACCAGTGAGTTTTTCTGATAAAAGTCACGAGTTTTCGATTCATCGTAGCATTATAAATGGATATATGATATCCAATCCTCATGATATCAAATGTGTGAAAACACAACTTTTTTGCAATTGCTGCCGTAGTACTATCTACGTGCTTTTCAACATCATAAATTACTTTGCCTTCAGTATCAAAAATAAAGAATGTGGAGTTCATAGCTGTAACAATAATTAACAATAATATAAATACATCGCTTATATTCTTCTAAATAAATACAGCGTTAACTGTTCTATTTACTGTTAACGCAGCAGGGTGCCTCTTTAACAGTGACTTCGTGTGTATTAAACAAATCAACAAATCCTGCCAAATAATTGGGATCATCTTTAAAATAGTCCCATTCGTTTTTCGGTGGACTTCTCGTTCCGTCCATAAAGTCTCCTTCTGCTGGCATGTGAGTAAGGTCGAGTGCTGATATGGAAAGCCAAGATAGTCGGTCTAAGAGGGCACATTAAATCAAATTATCGTCATGCATAAGCATATGAAACTTATTTGTTAAATTCATGATTGCATTTCATTCTTGATTCACATCTTATGTTCGCATTATTTGCATTACCCAAAAACCGCACCTGTCTCCCAGAATGTGGCGACAGGTTGGAATTAATGCTAGATCTGCTCGAGTCAGGAATGTTCGAACCATCACTATTTTTCCTACCAACTCCAAAAAATGATGGAACTGTTAACTGTGAAGCAAATTTTGAGCCGTCGTCCTCCCTCTCATTTTTTGGTGAGTTGATGTTGACCTTGATATTTTTAGAAGTGGACTGTTTACGCTCAGTTGTATTTTCTATACCATGTGAATTACTAGGAGTTGTTTTTAAAATGGGTTTCAATCCAGTTGGAGATTTAATATCTGGTTTTGGTTTGGAATCGGACATGACGAAAATGCCTGGTAATGATTAAATGTAAATGTAAGGTACGGGGAAAACACATAACTTAAACTGAAGTCTACAGAAAAGTTATATAGAGTAGAGTAGTCAATTTTCAGAATTTTATACAGATGCATTAATTTTAGTAGGTATTCTTCTACAACTGAATTTTCATGTTTATAGTAGGTTATATGTAATAGAAATCAACCTGACGACAAGATATACGAACGATTGCATAAATCATCATGTTGCTTTAGAATCCATACTTATAATATGAGCGTGTTTGAGATCCGGGCAGTCTGTTTTGTACCCTTTTGTCATAGAAGGAGTGCACGGTTTTTTTTTATAAAAATGGCATCAAATGAAAGCTGAAGAGCACAGGCTCATTGTTGGCTAATTACTTTTTCAAAAAAATTGTTCTAATTAATTTTAAATTGTGATTTATTTTTTTGTAATGCATTTCGTAATTTTCCGAGTCGACAATTTTTACATACAGTTTCACCTAATGCGGAATGCATTGTGCATGCATTCATTCCGTTTCAGATGCCCCCGTGTATTCACGTAACGTAAACTGATGGGAAGGCCTTCCCAAGGCAAAACATTGTGATTTAATTTTTTGTAATGCATTGCGTATGACTGATTTCGTAATTCTCCGAGTCGACAATTTTTACATGCAGTTTCACCTAATGCGGAATGCATTGTGCATGACTGATTTCGTAATTCTTTGAGTCGACAATTTTTACATCTGTATGCACGTTGGTTTTCTTTCCTTCATACAAAGTTCTTTCGTTTTTAGTGGCTCCATAAATGTCAATGATTCGGTTACATATTTGCATTCAGTGTATCAATCAGATGTCAGGGTACCATTTCTTCTTTTACAGTTTTTTTTTCTTTCGAGACTCCTTATGTCAATTCGGTTACACATTTACATACACGGCAGTGTATAAATCAAATGATGTGCTGAACTGAAGACATCCATCAGGTAGTGTAGCTAATGATGATGTTGCACACATTCTGAATGAGTAAATACTGAACTGACTGAATGGCATAGGACTGGACTGAATAAATAAAATATGTAATACATATTTATTTGAAGTATTATTGAATCCCAATTACTTCAAAATTTTACCAGCCTTTAACCCCTTCTTTCTTCCATTTAATTTTAAATGGGGGTCTACTTGTATATTTGCAGGAACACAACACCAACACCTCTCTCCTAAGACCGCATCGAAAATTGCAATTGATATTTTTCCACTTGCTTGCATTTTGCATTGAACAAGTTGCCAAACTCATGGTTTAGACACAAATATTTTTGATTTTAAGTACAATTATAAAAAAGAGAATGAACCGAAACTTACGGCTTAGTCTGATGCATAATTATGACAATTTTATCGTTTTTTTAGAATTTTACATATGGCTAACTGGATTGATATGAAAAATTATACGAGTGTAAATTGGCATTTTTATTAATTCCCCAAAACTTTGTGCGGGTGCTCTCGTGATATATTTCTTAGTGGTTTAATTGAAACGTTGCGTGATTATTTATTAGCTAATGAATGGTTATTCTATTTAAATGGACATTTTATCTCAGCTTGAAAATCTTATGGCTTACATTCGCATTTACAATATATTATTATGTGTCGGTGTGATGTACAACAATGAGCGAACGTCGTACAGGAAGCTAAAAGCCATTGATTTTATACTAATAAACTTGTAAAGTAAATGCATACTTGAGATACAAATATTTAGGACCATATCTTAACCATTCACAATCAAAGTACACATTTCTTTAAAATCAATCTCGTTTGCGCTTCCTCTGAAATTTTACAGTGCATTGCATTGTGTGAAGTGGACGAGTGGTGAAAAAAGAAGGAAAAAATGTGCAAGTGATTAGATCTGTGTGTATAAGCGAGGAGAGCCGAGCGTAGCCTTCACTGATCCCCTTTCATTTTTTCAAGTCATGTATATGCGATTGTTGTACCTACAAAAACGAAAAGTTGTTCTACTTAATGAAGTCAGTTGTTTAAGAGACGCGGTCAGAGATACACATTTTCAACTGAGGTACACTATTGGACGGGATTATGTAACGTAGTTTCAGATTTTTTCATCATTCATTTGTTCGCCATTTGTAAAGATTAGACTTCATATTCAAACATCTTTTAAAATAGTAAAAAAAATAAAATCAAAGTGGTTGTGCATGTTGTGATAAGATGTTGTTCAAAACGAGTATAATTCTTTTCGCGTTCGTCGGACTGTGTGCAGCATTACGTGAATTAAAGCCTGAAACCGGAGAAGAGCTCCAGAAAGCTTTGGATAATGCAAAGCCTGGGGATGTCATTGAATTGCAGGCAATCGACTACCTCGGAGACTTTTACATTGAAAATAGTGGAGATAACTTTCATCAAATTACCTTGAAGGGAACTCACCATCACACCGACGACGAGACGAAGGCCACCCGTCTTATAGGAAACAAAACAGCCTTAGAAATCCGAGCCAGTTACTGGACCTTCAATAATCTCAATATCACTGCTGTGGAAGAAGGTGTTTACATTGAAGGAAGCAACAACACATTCATATCTATCTCAGTTTATGATACCAAGCAAGCTATAGTGATCCAGGGTGAGAACAATGTTCTTGGCTCTATCTCAATAAGTGATGTATTGGAGGGGATCCTGATCAAAGGGTCAGACAACAAGCTTCGAGATATTAGAATGAATAACTCAACATCCGGAGTGATCGTTGAGACAGGAGACAAAACTAGGATCCATAACTTTGATTTACACAATCCTCTTGGGGTTGTTCTCGCTATGGTTTTGTCTAAAGGAACTTGTTGCGGCAGGGTGACAAATACTGTCTTCAATGGTCTCGTAGAGATTCTAGGCGACCAGTATAACTTCAGGAATACAATTGCACACGGAGCAATAAATATTCTCGGATGTCGGAATGAATTTGGAAGGAGTGTTTTTGGAAGGACATACTTCACGAAAGAATGTGAAAATAAGCTGGTGACCTCTAATGTGTTTCATTTCCCACAAGATAAACCAACCACGCTGAAAACTTTGTAAACAAATTTTTAAAGAAAGAATGTACTCATACAATGATTTTCATACAAATAAACGAAGATTTGATTTATATTTACTTCTCCCAATTTATGGAATATTTCTCTCTTTATTTTTTTATCGTTATAAGAAACGCTTTCCTTTTTAAAATCTAATTACATTGACCAGCAATATATATTTGAATTCTTACGAGCATTAACTTGTGTGTCTACACTAATACTTTTTTGTTTGAGTGTGAATTATATACTTTTTGGATCTACAATGGCTTCCATAATATTTATCATTTGCATTTACCACCAATCATATTTACAATGTATTATGCATTTAACTGTTTCACTTTAATTTAGTTTTAATATTTAAATCTAACAAACATCTAGAACCACTTTTGGATGATGATGCTACACGCTTGCTAATTCAAAGGAAAAATTTGTCATCCTTCTGCCACCCATCATCTTGTGATTAACGTTACTTTAATAAATACACATAGCATTTTACTCACATGCATACTTTATTATTGTGCTCAACAACACATGCAATTAGCCCTGGAGTCATGTTTGATGAACAATGAGTTTCAAGCTGGATGGTTTTTATGTAGAGCTTTTGATGCCTCTTTGGAGCAGTAATGAAAATTATTTGTTATCGTAAAATAGTAGGTATGATAAACTAACCTAGTGTAATTAAGCGTAATTTTGAACAATCACGTAATAAAATTATACTAATCTAGCAAGTTATCTGATAAAATTTGCTACTCTATCACATTTACTACAAATGACAAAAAGCATTTTTGGACAAGGATATTCTCTGGCCAGGTTCGATGTAGTACAACATACGGTACCAGACAAGATGAGATATTTATACGTTAAAGAACATGATATTTTTAAGAAGTACCTGATAATAATGCTTTGTAATGTATAATGAACAAAGTTTGCAGACAGCGATTGGTGGTATAGTGCAAAAAGATGTAGAAGAAGTATACAGAAATTTCGATTGTTACAGTGAAAATTCGTAAAATAATTAGGTAATTGTAAAAAATTAGTACACTGTTTGTGCATAAAAGTGTCTTTGGCCAGTTCGCACTTTAGTCATCATGCATATATATGTAACAGTAAAAACTGCCTTGGCGTAATTCCTACTACATACTAAACATAGGTATAAGAAAACATGTAGGTATGTACACTATTGATATATTTACTAGGGTGTAGTATTATCATTATCATACTTCAAAAATTATTACTATTTTCCATCGGCCCCAAACCAGCTGGAGCACTAATAATTGATTTGAGACCTGATAAGCTTGCACGATTTTTTACGTTATCCTATTCTCGCTGAATACACAATTTGAAGATAAAGGTGCACTCTGAGTTATGCGATTGTATAGCAACCTTTAAACTCCAACCTATTATAGCATTTAACTTATCTGTTTTACGAAGAAACATTTTATTCTATGATAGAGATTTACATACCTATCTAATTTGCCAAAAACTCTTATCCAATAATAATTCGCCAGAAGCTGTTAAGTGTAAGATTATTGTAGGAAAGGGTACAAAGAGTGGAACAATACGAAGACGAAGTTTGATTGAATAATGTTTGGTTTAAAAAGCCCAAATGGAAATCTTCTCTTCTATGGGCTACTTCTTGTTTTGCAAGACAATCTTACGGATTCCACTCCACTGAATGTATGTTCATTCGTCAAATTCGTCATCCGATTGACATGGTATATTATCTACTTAACATACCTATTAAGCAATTTCAGTAACGTATCTAGTTTGCGTAATACTGTAATCTTAATGTTTAAAATCTTTAGTACGAGACTAAACAATAAGCTTCATCATGATTTGAGACCAATACCATATTGCATTCCACTATTTATACTATATCAATATACAGTCCCTAAATATGTTATGCGTTGGGTATTATGCGTATATGTATACAAGTTTTTTGAGGGCCTTGCATATCCTCAATAAACTAATGAATTATATGTCGTTATTGATTTCAACTTAATTAACTTAAAGGTCAACCTTCGTTAAATAATTGCAATGTGACAAGAAACTCTAAAAACAGTACACGAATCTTTTCCCATTTAGATAGGCTATCGACAAACTAAATGTACGATTTTTCAAGCTGGTATTGTATATATTTATACGTTCATGCGAATTGCAGCGATATCAATGATAAAATGAGGTCAAAATTAATAAAACTGCATTTGGACTAAACATATCGAATTGTATGCGCTCAATGGTTTGAGAGCTTGCCTGATTGTATCAAAATTGCGACGAGAGTATCATCCGACGTGCAAGAAATCTATATTTCTAGTTTTGTGCGGTTTATGAAATGAGCTTGGGTGTGAATATTAATGAGTACGATTTCAAGGATTTTTCAAATCCGTAACTTTTCCTTTGTTGTCCTCTGTTCCGAAGACTTCCTTGATTTGTTCGGAATCGTTTGATGTTTGAGTTTTGTAGGTGAGACTCACAATTTCTGATTTATTTCGAAGTCCTTAAAAAATAATGGAAAAATAACATGATACATACAAATTCTGAATGACCACGTAATGTCTCATGGTGCAAAATAAAATAGGAGTACCTAGAATAAATCCTAGTCCGTCATTGGTTATTTCACAGGTAGAGAAAGTAGCATCTGGAGTGAAAAGAGCGAGTAAGGAACCTGCAAATATAAAAAAATCGTTGCATCAGTCTTAATCGATCGTTCAATTTTGGACAGGGCCAGATTTCATTGTTTCGAAACAAAGTATCCAGAAAAAAACTTGCCATTCGTTAAATCCCATAAACAAACGGTCCTATCTCTTCCAGTTGAATCACACGACAAGCATCTTGAACCCTTTTGGTCTAAAAGTAGTATATTCACCGGAGCAGTGTGCTTTGACAAAGAGTACTTGCATGTACCTAAGACACATTGGAAAAAACACATTCTGTATTGAATGTACACTATTATGGCGATCCATTAAATTACCGACAGTGAGTATTATAGATCAAAAGAAAAAATATCAATAACATTACCAGTCACTAAATCCCAAACGAGAATACGATTGTCTTCCAATGCATTAATTACACATCCTCCTTGAGCAGAAATTGCAATAGCTTGTGTGCTGTATCCGGGCTTCCACTTTTTAAACAAAGTTCCACTTTGTAAGTCGTATACGACTATGAAGTTAGGTTCAGGATCTTCGACTTCCTGAAGATTAAAAACGCAACATTTGTAACACAATGCGAACGACATATTATGCAGCAAGTAGACATAACCATCAGAAATCAGTGCGATAACTTACCCGACAAAAGCTGGAGCTCCCTTCCACACAAAATTACTACTCTGGTGTCATCAATCACTTTAAGACTGTTTGGATTCGATACACCACACAAAGTCCGGACAGGCTGCTCTGTGTACACGTCCCACACAATTATTTCCTCTTTGGTAGCTGAAAAGCTGACAACAAACTGATTACCAGTTTTAAAGCGAATAAGTTCGTCAAAATTCACAGGACCTTCCAGCAACTCCCAGAGATTTTCTGTTGCTAATGATTTCACAACGTATGCATTCTCGTCCAAGTCAAGAGGTGAGTGGAGTACAGCGGAAGTGATGGGAAGGAAGCTGGGAATAGTGGGTTTCGCCAATTTTAAAAACAACCCTTTCATCAAAGGGCACTTGGAGGACCAGGAGGATGAGATCTCGTCAGAATCATTTTTGAACACTTCTAACAAGCGCCCATAAATTTGACCGAACAATTGCCGCCCATCATATTCTAAAGCACCTGCACTAAGCTCTAGCAGTTTTAAAAGTAGGGATAGATCTGAATCTAGTTTTTTTATGTCTCCTTGAGCTTCATACACGATGTCCTCAATGATCTAAAAGAAAGCATGAAACAATATTTTTATAATACGAAGCATGTTAATTAGCATTATGCAAATTTGAATTTGAAATTACATTGTAAACAGATGAAGTTTCCGCTTTATCAAGGAGCCAATCAATATTAAACAAACAGGTTGTTTTGATAGTCCCCATTAAATGCAGCTGCTGATATGGAATCTCCTCGAGAGCTCGACGATGATGCCTGTCAATAAAACAAAGGCGTATTGGACACTTTAAGCTTAAGTGTCTACATGCAGAAACATAGACTGGGCTGAAAATGTTGTACGTTTAGTATACCTGTTTTGTGGGGAGGTTGATTTGCTTAAATCTCTCCCATTCTTTTTCTCCTTAACAGTACCCTGTGAAAAGGGCAAGTTTAAACGCTCATATAAAGTTTGGAGATATTGATAATAAAAGGCGAGTAAACAGATTAGCTACGAATTCGGCAACAAACGTAACTGCATAAGTTCCATTGTGAAGTCATACCAAATTCGAAACAATTACCTCGTAATGATCAATTATAGCCCGTCGAATTTTCTTTTCCCGATCTTTGCCACAAGTCAGATACCTTTCTTTCGAAAACATAGACTGGGCTGAAAATGTTGTACGTTTAGTATACCTGTTTTGTGGGGAGGTTGATTTGCTTAAATCTCTCCCATTCTTTTTCTCCTTAACAGTACCCTGTGAAAATGGCAAGTTTAAACGCTCATATAAAGTTTGGAGATATTGATAATAAAAGTCAAGTAAACAGATTAGCTACGAATTCGGCAACAAACGCAACTGCATAAGTTCCATTGTGAAGACATACCAAATTCGAAACAATTACCTCGTAATGATCAATTATAGCCCGTCGAATTTTCTTTTCCCGATCTTTGCCACAAGTCAGATACCTTTCTTTCGCAATATCAAACAACATTCTGTCCCTGCAGCGTATGACCAAGCTATCCCTTGCTAGTGACCACTCCAGGAAGGGTCCTAAGCTTTGACACATTTGAGCCAAGAAAAGACTTGCTGGAGCCCAATCAACTAAACTCAAAGGAAACATTCATTGAAAAATTGCGATTTTAATTGTTCGATCAAATATAGATATAGTGTTATAGTATCCACATCAGAGAGATAAAATGCTGCATACTGCAAGAAGTTGTACCCCACACTTTGTTTCCACTTGATAAATAAATTAATTAAAAGTTGGTTATCCACTTATACCGAACTATGTTATCCACTCACTTTTTTAACTGAAGAGCTCAACAATTTCGTACACATCTAAAAGTGGAAAGGTTTTTTGAAAACTTTCAAGGACGTGGTGGAGCAGAAGTTCTACAACATATGAAAAACTTATGAGTTTGAGAGAGCAAAATCATGCATGAAGGTGCCAAGTAAAAGCATTCATGAGTAGATATATCCATCAACAAGAAAAGTTTGAGATGCCAACTAAAATTTCTTAATTCCAACTGGACCTTTAACAATCCAGCTTAATACAACGTAATGCGTCACAATCCCCCGTCAAGTTCGTATGAAGAATAGAAATTTCATTAACAAGTAACTTCTTAATTGATTTCCACAGAATTGAGACTTCATTCGATTTGTCCTCAAATTAGAGAGTGGGTGGCGGGTGGTAGTCGCTAACTTCACTAAGAAGATCTCTATTATCAAATGTAGTACGTGCTACAAAATTGAAAACCAAAAAAAGAAACTATTCTTCTCCGAAATTCTCAATTTTTCTCATCCCCTCAAACAAAAGAGAAGCTGGAAAAATCTTAGAATTAATTCTCTAAAATCATAAGCCATTCAATGCTTCCCGTTTTCGGGTAAGACTAATACCCCCAAAATTTCCCCTGATTTCCCCTCAAGGAACAAAGGCAAGCTTAATGTAGCTCACAAGAAGGGTATGAGACGACGGGGCATTGTACGAAACAAAGTATGAACGGGTTGACGTTAGCTGTCATTATATACCAGGTAGGTAATTATATATGCAGACCACAAAATAAGTCCAGATTATGACAATTATTCCAGTCTGGAATCGGCATTGGTGAGACTTCAAGGAGACACAAGTAATTCATTAGACATGGCAAATCTGTGGGATGGAAAGTTATACAGAAAATTGCCTGATATTTGTCTCTTCCTCTATTTGATTTCGTTGTAATAATGTTCTTTTAATTTGTCATCATGTGACAGCCATGTCAAAGATATAAGTAACCTTGAATAAGAGTAAAGCCTTAGAGATGGTGACGCAAATGCAGGTGATCCATTTTTATTAGAATCTCTTCTTACCTGGCAATCCCCTCATTCCCCTTTCGCAAAGCTTTCTTCAATCACTTTACACGTAGCACGCACGTATGTAATTTAAGCTGGCAAACGTCATAAATGAATCTTGTCAGAAGATTTAGATGAATGAAGATATACTGAGAATTTCCAGATGAAAGTTATCAACTACATCAACCATCTAATTTGTGTGGGTGGATCATATTCTCCCGAGATAAATATATTTATGAATGAGTTTCATTTATGAGCATTGTAAGACATGAAATCAAACCATAAATTTTTTATTAAGTCTTCACTTACGGAAAGTAATTTTAGAGCAGAATATTTGGCTGTGTGCGAGTAAATCCAACAGTTCCGAATCACATAATCCATATCGGGATGCGCAGATAAGGGCCATAGCTTGCTCAACCTGGAAAATATGGAAAGGGGAAAGTGCATGAAATGCTTTGTCATTTTCAAAATCCTCGCCTCATGACAGTTATATGAGTTTATGAATTCGTTGCATATTTATCATACCTTGCATAGAACACGTGAAACATTTTATGTGCAGAGATAATGAAAGTTTTGATAGACCAAAGGGAAACCACTAGTGGAAATTGTTTGTCGGAAAACTTCTCCAATGGATGTAGGCAATGTCAAGTAACATGTAATCTTGGAAAATGCAAACCTTTACAAATGTAAAATATTCAGTGAATGTAGGGCTGTGAAGAAGAACCCTTGAAAAATGTAATCCTACTTTACCATTCAATGGAAATTCGTTTAGGGGGAAAAGGATATTTTCAAACTTTTCGGATATTTCTCATCGCTGTAAATATCATACCCAGAAAAACCAAAACTTGATGTCGGGTTGGGAAAAAATGTCAAAATTGTACATGGAAGAAATATAATGAAGGGAATTTCGTTTGGCGTATACGTTATAACTCTTCCTTCCGCTCTAATGTTTCCTTGTCATAGGTAATAAAACATGCCCATCTGATGTCAGATGCTTTGTGGGTTTTTTAGGTGGACATCCCGCAGCTAGCACTCTCTGCGCCAAACTCAACCTTTGACCTTTTTCACCTGTGAGTCGTGACTCGCGGGTATAGTAGTTAATGTTTGACCGGCTTCGAGAGAAAATTCAGTTGATTTTCTTCCCAGAAGAAGGAAACGATTTATGAGGAATGATTCAAATATGTTGCAGAGAGCGTAGTGGAGTTCGAAAATCAATATTATATGAAGATATACAGTCAAGCTCAGGAAGAAACGAGTTTCTTTCTCTTAGCCAACTATCTATTGTACTTTTCTCACATCTAAATTTATTCGCAAAAAAGGATAAAACCAAATCGTTTTTTCTCACGGGCGCACATCACCAAATCTCTTCTTGGAATGACGTCTTCCAAATTTGAGAAACGATCTTCTTTTATGAGTATATTGAAAGCGAACAAGTTCTGATTTGAATGGAGTTCCTTTTTATGCTGCACTCGCAGTTAATGTCAAAAGTCGACTGAGTTAACAGGAAATTATTTGCCGTTTTCATTACCGAAATAATTTGGAAATACTGATGTGATCATCCTTTCATGTACTTTTACTCTGTCCAATTTGGTGGCAAAAATTGCATTAATGCTGTGCTCCCTGCTATGCTGCTAATGATCAAATGTTAGTTATAGATTTACTAGTTTAAAAAGTGGATGCTCAGCATGAACTAAAAACCATACGATAGAATATGAGTTGATATGAAGTTTGCACCTGGGGCACATTGAAACTACAGATATTTTGGCTTTCATGTGCAAAGAGAACTATTAGGAGATTATACTATATACTACGTATATCCACTTCAATGCCCGGCACTTTTATTAGGGGATTCATTAAAATAATTTAAGCGAAAAATAAACAAAGATTCCGCTTACCTTCTCCTTTCCAAGGGATTCTTCTAGAAATTCCAGTAGCCCTGTAATTGCAGTTTTCACATCTATGATTCCCGTGAAATCTACAACACCCAGAGTGTCCATTGATGCAAGCCATGCTAGTATCTACAGGGAAAGATCAACATTCAATACAATATGAATTCCATCGTTAATATACTCGTATATGCATGAATGCTCGTAAAAATCCTGCACACTCAATACAAATCTTATTAGATTACCTTAATATACAACGGTAGGGAACACGGTTTGAGTCTTGCACTTAGTTTCTTTTGTACTTCAGAATCTACGCTGTGGCTGTACTGGAGAACCGATGATGTCAACAGGCTCTCCGCTGCTTGTTGCGTTAATGGTGACAACTACGAAATAATATGAATTTAGCGTTATTTTTATCGAGACGGTATGATCAAAGGAAATATGGTACATTAGAATAAATGACGATTTATTTAACAAAACTTACAGCAAGAAAACGTTCAGCATGAGTCAAATTAGATTTGAGAAATTGAAAGACAGGAGTGTCCTCTGAGGTGGACAGAATCATCTTAACTCTTGGTGGCAGTGGGTCTGCCAACCAACTTAATTCAGAAACGTCTACAGGAGTTAACTGGACAAGAATTTTATCGATCAACAACAATTTTATCTTAAAATGGAATGGCACCAAACTTAAACATGATTGATTCTCTCTTACCTCATCCAAACCATCAATGATAAGAACTAAACTAGGGGATGGGGTTGATGCAGTGACAAGCTTATGCAGCTCCTTCTTATACCATTGAACATTCTACAAAAGTTTACATAAGTAATGAACCAGTGAACTATAAACGAGCCGAATATTGTTGAGCTTTTAAAACTTACATGGGGTATCCAGTAGCTGCGCCCTTTGAGCAGAAACATTAGTTGAGACACAATAGTACGCAAAATCTGAACAAGAGATCTACTTTCTGGAGTAACGCCGACAAATCTAAAAACGATAAATGCGTCCGGATACCAACTCCCACATTGTTGGACGACCTTAGACAATAGCCCAGTTTTCCCACATCCCGTCGCCCCGTGAATCACTAATGGGTAATTTTTCTCACTAGTAACATACCTGGAAAAAATGGAAGCTTATTAGGTGTTCTCGAAATAGCCATTTGGTTTTCTAATTAAGATCGTCTTTTGACACCAACACACTTACTGTTTTATACTGCAGAGAACATTTTCAATGGGTAACGAACACTTTGCTGATTGTTGGCAAAAGATGTTTTGTTGATTAAGTTCAGAACACAAACGGCCGTCCACCCCATACCAAGTTTTCCAAACAGCCTGAATCCCAATAAGTAAAGAACATAGGTAATTTATGATCAAAAGATATATACTTTTGGTGTGAGGGGATGGAACCTCTCAAACGGTAAAAGGACTGTTTGTGGTAAATTGGTATTCTAACAGTATGTTCATTATTTCGTCAAAGCAGTTTTCCCACAGGTATATAAACACAAAGCATAAGTCACACCCACATGAGTTGTTTGATCTTTTTGGCAATAAAATGATGCCAAGTGTACCCCTTCAGAATACAAACTTTCAGATTTGATCTCTTGCCTTTATTGCTACCAGCTTGATGATTCATGACCATGAAGCTTCAGATGCACAAAAAGAACAAAGAAAATTCAGCATTTTACCTTAGTCTTGTCTTCCTCAATGATCTCATCAACGATGCCCCGCAATTGTGATGAGAGCTGTTTGGAAAGTTCATCCAGGTATTGGCAATGTTCAGGGGTATTCAGGGACAAACCTCCCTCTTGCCATTTGACCAGCAAACGGAGAATGTGATCTGTCACCAGTTGATTCTGTTGTGATCCAATTGAAACGTATGTGACCATTATATCTTTAACAAATGACATTACAACAAAGATACTGTACTGTGGAGGATTTACTTTAAGTTCATTATGTAGTAACTGGAGCCGTCTCTCCTTTTCTTTCTCAATGGGCGACGAGCTATCTGCATCTTGGCCAGCCTGAAGATGTGTGAACACTCGGTTTACCCAAACGCTCCACTTTCCTGTTTCTCGACTCATGAAAATAGAGTTGTGGATTTCCTATATGAGATGAAATGACATTTGTGAATCCCACAGAAAGCCAATGACATGAAGTGGAACGTTTATCTTGCTTAATTTCCCATCTACCTGTTCAATTACTGTAGTTAGGTAAGTGTCGCGAAGTTCTGTGGTGAACACTCGAAGCATAACTCCTAGAATTTGCTCTTTCACTCCATGCCATTCACTTATTGCTGCTTGTTTATCACTTTCATTAGCCGACTGTAATTCACGCATTCAGAAAAGAGTTCTACAAAACCTGCCTCCCAATCCATTTGTATTACAAAATTATTTTCCTCGTTTCGACGCATAATTACCGCAATATTAGGGATATGTGAAGACGTAGGCTTTAATCTGAAACATGGGGGTTGGGAATGGGAGTCAAGCGTATACCATTTCTCTAATAACTTCCTACTCTCCGGGTCCCCCACGTTCTTGAGAGCCATTTCGAAATCCTGCTGTTCCACATTTTTTGGCAAAAGGGATGCTCCCAATGAGTTACTTAAAAATAAAACTGGAATCACGTATGAGACATCTTGTTCGCCTGAGAGTGTCACAGATAAAATCTGTTTCATTAAAATTGTTCAATCTATTTCGTTCGAAAATATTTTTTCTCTCTAGCGTTTCATAAGCATAACATACGTCTCAGCTCTTCCAAGCAAAGCTCAGGAAATTGATGATCTTCCTTATCCTCTAGTTCTGTTTTCCAATGGAGATCTATTATATGTAGTTCATAACCTTGGTTTGAGCAATGCTCACGAAGCTTAGGGTATATTTCAGTATGGAGCTTGCCTTTCTCCAGGCGAAAGTCTGAAAAAGGAAGATACAACGTTTTAACTTGATTATACCTTCCTTGCAACTCTCTTTAAACAAATTATTTCTTATATGATGTTCCGCTTTTAAGGCAATTTACAGTTTAAGAACATCCGCATTTGGTGAAAGCGTGTAATTAACTAAAGGCTTTTTATTAGGTTGGCCTTGAAAGCGAAAATAAAGTTATATTTTTGTGCTACGAAAATTTGCCAGGATAATAGAGCAATTCATCCTATTAGCAACTAATGAATGAAATATATCACCATAATGAATAAGCCGCAAAGCTGTAATATTGTGCATACTTGGATGAGTACCTTGTGAGAAAGAAACACAGACGTAAAGAGTGATTTTCCTCCCTTTGGCGACAGGCTTCGTCCTTGATAAACGGCCCAACATGAGATTCTGAACGTTTTCTGTTTGCTTTTTCATCTCTGGAGGGAGCGTAAAGGAATGAGCGGAATCTCCACCACCACCTACTCCTGTCGGTGACTGGAGGGATGTTGAATCACCTGTAAAGTTGATGTAATACAAAAGATTAGCCTATCTCTTCTTAAGAAAAGCATATACAGCCAGTTTTCACCGACTTTCCTGAGAGAATGAGCTATATTAAGTTTGCAACACAGGTAATCTGATTACCCTAATTATCCCATGTAACAATAAATGTGGCTTATGTTCAATCCAAATAGTTCTCTCCTTTATTTAAGCCCGAATTGAATTTCTTGTGAAGTTATTTTTTAATAGAATACCCTCTTTCCAGACAAACTTATAAGTCTGATTGACATTTCCCTAGTCATTGAAGACAACATGAGAGGGATAAAAAGGGAGAACAACAAAGAGCTAATAAATTGTCTAGTGATTAATGGAGAAGCTCCTGTTTCACTTTGTAAAGTTTACAATGCACAGTCTTTTTTGACTATCGAAAAGCTAATACTGCTATGTAGTTTCTCCACTCTCAAAGGAATTCCTTTCCTCGTCTTGAAAGACAAACTTGGACAATATATTTTGAAAAGGTAAGGAGGATGCTTTTGTTTGGTGATTTCAGCATGACCAAGTTATATATGCATTTATATTGTTTGGAGACTCATGCATGCAACTTTATTGGCTATATCTTTAGTTTGTTGATGATATAGTGATGTTGTCACTATTCTCTCAGATATCACTCCACTACACAAAGAGAAGGGGATTGAA
The DNA here is from genome assembly GCA_027743935.1 of Sinodicranocentrus sp. ZH6. Taxonomy (NCBI): domain Eukaryota; kingdom Metazoa; phylum Arthropoda; class Collembola; order Entomobryomorpha; family Entomobryidae; genus Sinodicranocentrus; species Sinodicranocentrus sp. ZH6. The sequence goes on from JAHZNA010003414.1 coordinate 28,410, forward strand.
GGAATTTGGAGAAGGATTAATGAAAGTGTTTGTCATACCCATACCGGATAAACTGGAGGGCTCCTCTGTCATGATGCGGCTTCTTACTGGTACTCCTTTTGGCGCATTCGAGGATGGTTCGACAGACACGGAACTAGTCCCAACAGCTTCCCCAGTTCCTTGTGATTGTCCATTTTGCTGTCCGACTTTTGTCTCTTGGGCATGGTTGGGAAGGGTTTCCCCGGTTCCTTGGAATTTTCTCCCGTTACCAGATCTAATAATCCATTGAACATCACATTTCCTTACTTATTTTTAAAATATAAGAGTCACTATTTTTTATCTTGTCAATGTAATTTAAGCTGCATTAGACTCAATGATCACTTAAATTGATGAAAACTAACTTATTAGTGACGTTTAAGTTGTTTAAAATGTTATAGTATGTACTTTATAAATATGCCAATTAATACGTCAAACTCACCCTTCTGATTGTATCGAGCCGTTATCGCTTTGCTTCCGTTTTGAGCATAAATTCCCCATCCTTTTTTCTTCACTTCTGTCTTGTCCTTTTCTCGGCAAGGTAAAAGGATAGAAAAGAAATGAGAAGACAATTCCCTTTTCGCTTAAAATTTGCTAGCGGAGCTCTAGTATCAGGATTAGTTTACTCTAGATCCTGCTTGGAAATACGATTCCAAAAACATGATAGCTTCACCACCATTGGAGGTAAGTCGAGAAGTGAAATTTTTTCGAAAATTGTAGACCCTTAACTGGAGGCTAAATATAGACATAACATTCACTTGGTGCGACATCACCTCATGGACAAAGTCACTTGTTTGAAGTAACTTTTTGGGTAAAAAAAAATATTTTCGCTTTAGATTTCAAACATTATCACCTAGTCGATTTCCAGCCTTCGAGTTGGATTTATCTTTCACTTTCATATAGTATCCCACTCAAACAAAAAAAGTCATAAACACTATGATTCTTATTTTATAGCTAGGCCAATTTTTTTCAGGGAATCAAGCCATTAGCCAGCTTTCTCTTGCGGTTTCCTTTGCACACATAACAGTCTAGATTTTTTCCCTAATGTGCACACATATATTTTTACCTGTCCATGCTCATTTTCTCTGTGGAAAGAGAAACAAGGATAAAAACACGACTCAATTTAGCAAAAAGGAAAGAGTTCAGAGAAGAGCATTAAAAGGTAAGTGAAGTACGCAATTCCAAAAGACAGCAGAGGTTCTTCCACTAATCAAGTCTAACTTCATGTGTGGGCTTCATGTTGTGTACTTGTATTTTCGGTAGAAAATGTGGGAAACTGTACGTGGCTTGTTGAAAGCAGTGGATAAAACACACGAACTTACTTTCCTCTTTAAAAGAGATACTGTGTCAAGGTCATGCGAGACGTTTGTTCGTGTTCATATTTGGCAAAAAAAGCCTCTAGGGTTGAGGTACACATTTCATAAGGAAAACTGTTCCGAGTAAAAAACGAAACATTTGAGTTTCACCTTCACAAATACACTTTCCGTAGGAATAGGATGATCTCTCTTGTTTCAATGAGATTACATCCATATATAGAAGTTTTCTCTGAATTAGAGTGGATACATTAAAACACATCAAATCACAACAGTGAGCATAGGAGAAAATGAAAAGTGAAGTAGTTGTTCCTCCTAAACCTCAATTTTTTCCTTTCTCTGGGAATGTATGCGTCTGGCAGAGGATAAATTGAAGGCAGACTGTTGCTTCGGTTTCAATGTATTTCCCTATTTGTCACACAGTCATGAACTTTCTCCGCTCAACATGGTTTATAGTTGGAGGAACAAGTTGGTCCAAGTGGAGAGCACTCTTGTTAGTATATAGACACTTTTACGGACGTCATTCCGTACTTGACTTGATGACGATGATGATGATGATGATACGGAGAGGATTTCTTGGAAAACTGTTCTGCAAGCTTCAATGCCGCGGCTCACACCACCACCATGTATTTCCAGTGTTTTAATGTATATGTTCCCTTTGCACAATAAAGATCCAGCCTGGCTCGTCCTCTTGTATTGATATGACTGTATGGAAATAAAAAAATAATGGTATAGAGTCTCATTTATGTGGCGGAGGCAGAGGTTTTGGACCTGAGGTCCCGAATGGCCACATAAAAGCTTTTTGGCTGAAAATTTGTATACAGGTGAAGAT
>JAHZNA010003415.1:0-44678 GCA_027743935.1 Sinodicranocentrus sp. ZH6
TTTAAAAGCATTGGGGTACCCAACTAATTATTCGAAGTGGGCCAACTACCCAATCTTACGGCACCCAACTCCTGATTTTACGCCCCCAAAAACAATTTACCCATATAATACCTCTTGGAGGGAAATGTGAGATCCTCTTAGAAAAAAATGTATGGCTAAAAAGGGGATTTGGAGTAACTGCCAGAGAATATAGTACACGTCAAGTTTGTCGAGAATGAAAAAAGACAGCGAGTATATTTTTAGAGTTGAGCTTGATTATATGATGATTGCATTTGACTTCACTTTAGCGAAATGAGCAATAAACGGTTTAGCCATGAGTATATTTTTCGCAGTGTCATAATTTTCCTCTGAGAATTCCATATCCAGACACTCCCTCCAAGATGCATCTGAAACAAGAGAACACCCAATTTTCGCAAAATGACTTGTGTATATTTTGATTCTCTTGCATATATGGATTTTACTTTGGTATCAAATCTTAAAGTGGAAAAGAGCCTTGAGGGATTTAGTCAGATAATGCATATATTATCCAGAAAAAATCTTGTTCATTTTACCGGTGCTCTCTTGTACACACTAGTGGCGAAACAAATATTGAATTATTGACATGTTTGAGGCACAAGATCCCTCAGATAAAAACCAGAATTGCTCATAGTTTGCTTACACCCCGAAGTATAAACTGCAAAGCTCAGCATTGTACATATATAATAAGTTGTGGACAGAATAGTAAGCAATTTTATCGTTATTTCTTCGGAAAACGATGACTAAACATAAAGTGCAAACTTCATGTATGAATTATTGGATTGGAGCCGACGGCTAGAAAGAAAAGATGGAAGAAAAGCTTTTTCTCTTGAGAGATCCACACTGTATGAATTTGAATTTGCCATATAAGCTTTCCTACCTTTCTACAGGTTTTCTCTCTTTCAAACTCCTAGTCACTCACTCATATTGACTGCTAGGTAGAGAGAAGATTCGAATCAAGTGATGATCTCCACTCTGTAATAAACTAAAGGTGGTCGGCTCAGCACTTTACGAGTAATGGGTGATGTGCTTTACATTTTCGATTTGTTTATTCTCCGGTTTCATCCTTCGTTTTGTAGTTGTGTAGCCTCCAGTGATGGAGATATGGAGTTTGTGAGTGTTATACAAGTAGACAATATTAGCGGATTGTTCATCTGATCGAATTTCAAGACAAAAGACTTGACGAAAAATGAGATTCTTATTGGTAAAACGGAAAAATGTTGGCACAAAACAACACAATTTTCTCATAAAAATCCAATCCACCTTCCCAATAATCAATGCAAATGGATAGGCCCACCCGACTTGGCTCCAGGCTTGTAGTTTGCAAACATTGTCTACAGAGGTGAAGATAAACTTGAGAGGGGAGTTGTTGTTTTTTTTCTGAAAAAAAAAATTAGCAATGAAATTTCACATAAGGAAGCTTTTTTTCTAGGACACTCAAGAAATGTACATGATGGATAAATAAGGTAGGCGATATGGGTTTATCGTGAGAGATCTGATTCCCCTTTTTGAAATCTCTTGAAGGAAAAAAAATCGAGATTGACTAGTGAAGAAGAAAGAAAAGCCGGTAACAATCTTTGATGCTTGTGATGGTTAAAAGAGCTTTTTGGAAAAGGGAAACTCCTTTGGTGTAACTTATAAACAAGGAAAAGTGCCTTAAACAAGGCACATAAAGAGTTTACAGTTTTTACCCCCTTTTTTTACATAACACGTGATAGCTTTTTGATGTACATTATGATTTCATAGAAAAATATATAGATGATAGTTGAAAATACTTCTCGAAAAGTAGAGGCATGCATGCGTGTGAAATTTGATGGAATTGAGTGGAAGGTAAAAATGCTTGAGAGTTGTGTAATAACAGTCGATAAAGTTATCCGAACATGGGCTTTTTTCTTTTTCTCTGCGTATTCCATTCACGCCGTTTTCAACACTCCTTTCATCCCAAGTCTGCGTGTATTCCGGGAAAAAAGGTTGGCAAATATGGGTGATTTGATGTGAAGGTGTAAAAGAAGTTTTTATCTTCAAGGTAGATTGCTTTATCTGTTGCTGGCAAGAAGATGACGGTGATAACACTAACTTACTTGACAAGGATCTTCAATTTTGCTGACTGCTAAGTTTTTTTTCTCATGTGGGTTTTGCACTATTTGCACTTGTAAAAATGTTATGATGGGAGGGAAACTATGATTACATACTTAGGTATAATCAAATGCGATGTGGGTTAGAAATAAATCATTCTTGTGTTATCCAGTCGGTGTGATTTAATCGCATCACAGTAATACTAATTTTACTAACCTTTATTATGCAAGTCGGTCACTCCGCATCTAAGATTCCAATGGCATTGACAAACTAAAAACAAAAACATAAATGGCAGTTTACTTAAACTGATTTACCAACTGATTGTATCCAACAGCAAAAATAAACTACACATATGTTTCCAACCTCATTTCCTCGTTGTCAGTATCTATTTGGAAAAATATTGGTGTTCTCTTTAGCTCAATTTCTGAACAAAGCAATTTTCAGTTTCATACTTTGATACACTTATTGAGCGTTCATTTTGTACAAGAAAAGAAACTAGGGCAAAAGGATACTGCCAAGGCATAACATTGAATTGGTTCTTTAGAAAATTGAGCTGTTAGAGTTGATATCATGACAATTTCATTGACTACACCTTCACCCTTTCTCCAACTTTTACAAAATATATCTGAAAAACACATTCTTGCACGGTTTCAATATAGGACAGGATTCAATTTTTTGCGAATCTCTTGTCGAACTGTAAGTAAAAGTCTTGTGATATGTGTAGTACTTTTCTTTGCAAGAGTAAAAAAGAAATGGCAAAGTGAACCTAGCATGTATAGAGTCACAAGCATTTCATCTTCGTCTTCCTTACAATCCTTTTGTCAGATCCACATATTGTGTCATTATAAACTATTATATGAGCCTAAGTCTGACCTTCTTTTCTGGAGCAGGGTAACTCTTTCAGTACACGAAGTTCCTCTACAAGGAATATCTATCACGGGAAGCTTATGCAATGTCATCTTAAAGTAATTCAACTCTTCAAAAGGGAAATACACTTGCATTCTCCAAGTACACACACATTACATGTCAATGGAATTTAAAAGGCTTCCCATGTAAACCAAATAAAAAGTGAAAGGGAGAAAAGAGAAAAACCCAACATAAGCAAATAAACAGCTACACAAGATCCACACCATTTTTTGAAGACATCACGAGGAGACAATATAAAAATCCATGACGTGACAGAATAGTTATTTTCCGTATACCATTTCCTCCCACCAGTTATACCTATAACGTGTTTCTTCCCTCCATACGTTCCCTATCTGGAATTCTCTTTTCGGCAACTTTTTATGGAGACAAATTGAATCCATTGGAATACCTTGTCATCGGCAGTGCGGAAGGAGATTGTCTTGTATGGACTGCATTTATTTTTGTCAACACTCTTTGAGAAAATATTATGCTTACTCAATCAGGAGACAAGGAGAAGAAGCTGAGGGAGAGAAAGAAGCTGAAAAAGCCCTTGTTGCCTTTTCCATGTATGTCAATGCCTCCCTCTGCCAACGCATTTCTTCCAAGATGAATCTTCTTTTCGCATGCCTGTTCAGTCTCTTCTGAATACAACAACCGCTCCTTCCACTTAAGAAGTAAGCTTGTTTTATTCAGAATCTTCTTCATTTTTCTACCGACATCGTTGGATTTCTTTGATGCATTATTTTCGACTCAGTGATTCCGAGTGGATTTCCACACGAGATGCATAAATAACCCCCTTTTCCCTTATGCACTTGGATGCATGTTGTAACCTTATATGTACAATTTGTTCAAGTGCAGCAGTGTTGTTTGGAATGCATCTACTTTTAATTTGAGTGATGAATGAGCTTTTCAAGTTGAAAGAAGTGGGAGCTTTTTTTGTTACAAGATTTTCTGTGCCAAAGGATTTGGATTTGAATTTGAGTGAGTGCACCTCGTAGATAGCTTAATTTGCAAGGAGTCGTTCTTTTCTTTTCAGTCATCAATAATGCCTTAGTGGCTTGTTGATCTACAACGAGTGTTCTTATGCTTGATTGGAAATCTAAAGTCGGCTAAGAAAACTTTTTTTTCGTATTGACAATTTCAAAAATCTGTCCTGATTAATTAGTATTATTGAGCAAGACTCTTGTTTAGAAAGATAAATCAAGGCAAACCCTGTGGATTTTGCAACACTTGACTAGTTCCCGTAATAAAGTCATAAAGGAAATTACTGGGAGGGAAAATTAGACTATCACTCGTTCACAGCACTCTTGAGCACAAAGGAAACTTGGAAATATAATAATTTGAATAGAGGATGGAGTGAAAGGGAAGCTAAAATTAAGACTGGCTAATAATACCTAGGTGGTATGCTGGCTTGGAAGAAGAAAAAATCTTTATCCATAGAACCAACCATCCATATAGTGTATCACATTATTGAAAGGCTGATGATGATGATTATTATGCATGCATGCACAGATTATAGCTTTTGGCACTCTCTCAGTTTACGCATGGGATTGTCAAAACGTGGTATTCCACCTATACGAAAAGGTATAAAGCTTAAGACGAGAGATCATCATTGTAGGTCTCTAATAATTTCTTCAAACTTCAACCCATTACTAGTCATTAGGAGAAAAGGAGAGAGAACTCTTGAAAAGGAAAATGCACGCCTGAAGCTCTCGCCTTGGAATAAATCTCACACGTAAAAAAAACCCGCTGCATACATGTGCATGTGTGCGTTCATACATGAATAGATTTAAGAGAGACCATAAGTCTACGTTGGGGTGCATTCATAAAATATTCTCATCGTATGAATAATGAATAACGTATGAATGCTGTAAGCAAGGTGAGCTGTTCCACCAGTGCAGTAGTCAAAAAACTCCATCAGGGTATTTTTATATTTTTTTAAGAGTTCACCCGTCTTCGCTCTGTATGTTTGGAGAAATTATACTAAAATATGAGTGGAGAAGGAATCCAGCAGCGAAAAGTAGCTAAATAAAGCAGAAAATGTGGTGTACTTCAGTAGTCTAAAAGTTACATGGGAAAACTGCTAATTGTAAATTTCCCGAGTTGATTTTCATACCCTAAGTTTTCATACATTTTCTCACAAGCCAAACTCGTCTTCAGTCCCAGGGAGGTTCTGGGGGAAACTGAAAACTGTTAGCTAATACAGAGCCATTTATGTCAGAGGGAATCTTTTCTTGAGCTTGTTTGTGGTTCATAGATTATCACGAAATATGGTCATCTCTTAGCTCTCTGAAAAGTTCACGGTTTTGCACTTGCTCTTGGTCATTCCACTTCCCTCGAACTTGGAACAAGTGGTCTTGGATAGCTGAAATGTTATGTAGCTCTACAAGTCAAGAGTAAAGCTACTTGGAAATATATGGAAATGCAATGATCTGTAAAGTTTTAGAATGCAGCAGGTAGGAAAACAAACGAGGAAGAGGGGAGCGAAAGAGAACGCATAAAAGATGCACGCCGTATGCTCATATATCACACAGGTGAGTGAATTCGTCTTGGTGAAGAGATGGGAAGAATGCTGTCGCAGTAACTTGCACCAAACTTCTACCTGTGTATTGGTGAGGGTGGTTGAATCTCTGATGTGTGCATCGTCTTTTTCTCAGTTATGTCATGTAGATGCGTTTACTAGATGCAGCTAACAGCTCACACATAGGGAAACGGGAAAAAATTCGAGGGAGAAGGGGAGTTTAGCTTTATGTGAAGTGAGTTGTTCAGCAAGTCAACAGCGTTCTTCTAACCAGTCCACGTTTTGCTTTTGAAGTGAACGGAGGTCTATGTCAGTCGTGAGTTTGAACAGCAGCAAGTCTCTTTTTGTGCTGGTTAGTTCACAGCAAAACGTAGCTTATGCATAAAGTTCCACTGGTATATTATAATCTATCGCAGAGTGGATTATAATTTTTGTGCATTTTTGAAAGTGATTTTTTTGTACCGAAAGGGAATTTTTATGGAGAGTTGAGTTTTGAGTTTCATTGTTACATTAAAATTTAGGAGGAAAACGTGTTAGCATTATTTTATTCTGAGGTGTTAGTAGCAAAGTGGATAAAAATTCGTGCAAACAGTTTACCTTGAGGATATCCACCTATTGTTATCAGCGTAATCGAAATCGTCATCCTCATCATATCGATATTGTCTATCGATACACATTTTCATTTTTTGTCAGATCAGCAAAATCAGAGTTTTGTTAACTTTCTCGCCTTGAGAGTTTTACGTATAGATAAAAAGTTGAGAACAAAAGGGAAGATTCATTTTCCTCACTATAAAAAATATATACAGTGCCGGTTGTATTCTCCCTAACAATCAGTCACTGGGTCGTCGGCTCTCAAAAAAATTTACATGAGCAACTGTCATCACATCAAAATATATAAAGGAGGAAACGTGCGTTGTTCTTATCTCTTTTTAAATTGGAGTTTTGTGTATTCCTTTTAATTGAATCCTGTAGTAAACAAGGGATTGAGAGGAACAGGCCAATAAGAACAGTTGCAGTTTTATAAAAACTTCCGTATGTGCAGTACACAGCTCTAAACCTTTTCTTACTGACTGTGCATATTTTGCCATCAAACTAATCATCATCAAGAGAAGGAATACAGGCAGTATTTTTTTGATAGTGTACAGTGATTATTTTGATCATTGTGTTCCTACTTATTTATTGCACGGTCCATCTTCGCCCCTCATTGTTCTCCGTGAAGGAATCTTCCTTTTGACTTGATGCATGTGTTACTCGTCGTGATTGGACCTGAGGCTAATTAAACTCTCATTAATACGCGTCTCATTAACGTCTGTCCAAAAGGAACACGGAACATAAAAAATAAATAAAAATATCCTGAGTTTTACGCCTTATTGGATATGCATAGATCCTTGACTGTTTTTAGTGTTTGATGATCTGTAAACTTTCAAATACAGTTACAATAGAAATTGGATCGGATCTGAGTAGGAGCGGAACATGACTACGATATATATGTTTTCTATTGGCGTTCAGCTTAGCAAATTAGTATTACAACTGAATTATCCTTCCAAGTGACAATTTTACAAAGCATTAAAATTAACTTACAACAGTTTCACAAGTGTACATGCTAACAACCAAAAGATCACCAACAACTCTGCCACTTTTCACTTTCAACTAAAATTTATCATCCTAAAAGTTACAATAGTAGCTCCGTCCTTTGACAAGTGAACCTTGAACATCTCCCAGTTTCGTGGTAATCCACTACTTTTGTGACAAAAGAGAGGAAGGAAGCTGGAAGATCTCAGCTACCACCCGAAGAAACCCTATCCTTCCTTAAATTCTTATAAATAAACTTGCGTGTGCTCCTTTTTGAGACTCTGTGGACGTCGACACACAATAATTGAACGTGCAAACAAACAGTGTGTGAGTGAAACAATAAATAGACATAATAGTAATAACAACAACAAGAAAACAATAACTCGTTCATTGGACTCTCTTCTCTCGTGGCAAAATATATTATCTTTGTTTCCCATTCCTAGCGTCACGGTGTGTATTATTGTTTATCAGTTGTGTTTCTTCTTCTCGTGTTGTTTCTTGCTCTCACTTCCAGTCCCTCCATTCATTTCCTTGATTCATTCATTTTCTCCAGTCAAGAGTTTTCGGTGTGGTCGGTGAACCGGATCCAGGAAAAGGAGCGGCTTTTTGTCTTCTGTGTATTGTGCTGATATTAGCAGAAAGCTGGCAAGGAAAGTGAACTATTTTAAAACGAGAGCTAGTAACTGCACACATACGTACTCTACCCTTGTGCATCATCAAAAGTAATAAGAGGTTCAGTATATCATTTCTTAATGCTCTTCTTTTCCTTCGTCCTCACGAGGAGACAAGGAAATCTCAAAAACACAACTTTCTAGGATCGGAGGAAAGGAAAAACTGATATCGTTACGGACTCCCAGTTGAATTTCAAAGGTAGAAAGAGAATGTCTTGTTCTTTACTTCTTGTATCATTATAAATGAATTTGAGTAGAGAAATTCAAACTTTCTCTCTCTCTCTTTAGAAAAAGAGCAATCTCGACAAATATTTGTTGCATGTAACCATTCAATTGAAGCAAATGTGCAACTCTCTCACTCCAGTGGAAGCAGCTGGACAATTCGTTATGCTGGTAGAGCACACAATGTTTCTCTTTTTTTATTAGAAAAACAAGCTAAACATGAGTAGAACAAGAGTAGTTTAAAGATTCTAAACTAATAGCCGCAATAGCACTTTACTCGCCAAGCGGAAAGAGAAAACTAAGCTTGCCCCAAGAGACTCTCAGTGGCAGTTGAAAGTTTTTCCTCGCGAACAAAGAAAAAGGACATGTGATTAATAAGGTGCCAAATGAGAAGAGAAACGTAAAGGAGATGGTGTGTAGTTTCTGTTGGAAAAAAAACGAAACGAAAGTAAAAAGTAAGCGAAGCATAAGACATAAAAGCTGAGAACTTGTCTCTCCCTTTTTCTCTATTTTGTTGGGTGGAAAGAGTGTAATTGTCATAATAGATGCACGCACTCTCTTACACAAGGTTGCTTTTTGTCTTGAAAAGTGCATCACATTTACTCCTTGCCCTTATGTAATTTCTCTCTGTTCTCCCCGAAGAAAAGGGAAGCTTTCTGCGGTTATTTCCCTTTTCTCCGCCAATTCTCCTTTTACCCTTTAAACATATCCGGAGATGATATCTCGCTCAGTTGGTTTCCTACATGCATAATATGTGCATATGTCATCTGTATAGACATTAAGGACTTTGGCGGAAGAAGGGGTACAAGTGAGTGAATGAAACCAGAAATACTTAAATGGTAAAGTCGCCACAAAGAAGATCACGTCTTTTTTCAAACATTTCTCTCCTTCTCCGCATCTCTCTTTTCTGTCTGTGAAATAGGGAGACGTCACTTAAACCAAGCTTCCTAGAGACTAGCAACCGTTTTATATATGAACTTTGTATGAGCTGGAAAAACGAGGGCAATATCAAATATTATTGCTGGCACAAAAAAACCCAAGACTGCTCTACTGACTGCTGAGAGAAAGCTTAAAGTGCATGAAGTGAATTAAATTAGCTACTCTTACGGTTTCCTTCTTCACACTTACTTTACTCCTCGTTTTGCTGGTCGTTCCTATAATATAAATGTACTTAGAAATTTCTGCGTTGGTGGCTCACTCACTCTTTAGCTTGGCTGGTTGGTTAGCCTCCTTATTTGATTCCTCTTGTTGAGTGAGACCAAGAGGAAGCTAGAAGAAGGGCAAGAGATAACTAATGTGATGATGGTGTAAGGACATGAACATAATATCCTACCTATATACCCATATATCACTATATTTCATGAAAGAAAAAGGGTACACTATATATCAGGGCTCGTACTCCTTTCCTTTTTTTCCTTAATATTTTTCTCTCTTTCCCTCAGCCTGGGAAATAGCTGGCAAAAATTGTGATAGTTTGCGAGACTCGTAGTATAACCAAAGCACTCACGAAGGAAACAGCTACGATTTACGACTCCTTTTCTCGCTAGTGAATAGTATTAGCTTGTGCCTACTACTCACACTCCAAGTGCTCCTGTCCCGACTTCGTTTAACACTCTCCCATTTTTACTTTTTGCTAGACCACCCTGTACACTATATACTTACCGTCATTATGGTAGCTCTTGTATGCGAAAGGACTAGTGACTCTTGTCAAGAGGGAGAGAGAAGGAAAAAAGGTCTTCGTTTCTATTTTTATTCACTCTCTCACTTACATGAGCACATGAGTTTTCTCTCCTGCGAAGCTGCAATCAAGTTTTGTTACGCGACTCCGGAGAGAAATAAGACGTAAGTGGAAGACACACACGAATATACTAAGGAAAACAAAAGTGTCAGCTGAAAAAAAGGCTTAAATAAACCAGGCAAAAAATAGAGAGAGAAAGAAAGTAAACGTGCTAAACACTAAAGAGGAAAAGTGGACACGGGACAGGAAAAGAGGGGAAAATGTTGAGAGAAAAGAAGAGTGAGGAAAAAAATTCTTGATAAAAAATATAACATTCTTTTAACATGTGCTCCATGGAATTTTTTCTCTTTTAAGGATATGTCATTCGGTGAACTAATGAGGAGTGTTTTAGCTGTGTTTAAAGTTTTGGGAAAATTGATTGAGCTCCCTTATACAACATTTATGTAGACATGAAACCAAGCTTTTCTCTAGTAGGTATACTTTCACATATATTTCCGCTTTTCCTAAAAGTTGGATTGAATTTCAAGAATTATTATCAGTTCCTAAGTCCTAACTCATTCTCCCACTGACTGGTTCATTTAACCAAAAGCAAGTCACCATAAGGAACAGGTATATATAGGTATCCTTATCCAAGCGTTTATATAGCTATCATAACAAAGTCTGCTTGACTCAGACACACACCTTTTTAGGTAATTTTCCTGTATGAGCCAGCCGTCCAAACTTTGATCTAAAGTGTACATGTGCGACTCCCAAGAATTATAGCAGTTTCCTCTATTCCCTTTAACTCTTCTGTGCACCAGCCAAAGAAGAAAAAACATTTTCAACCAAAGTCTTTCAAGTTTGGCCAATAATTCCTTCAAATTACACGTATATAGAAATAAAGATTTTTTTGGGTAAGGAAACTCTGCTAGAGAGAAGGAGGAACGTGGAGACGTTAACATTTCCAGTGTGTTTGTGTACATTCCTTTTACGGAAATCAAATTTATGGACTTTCTCTCCAGCCAAGCAAAGCTAGACAAGGAGGATAGGCTCCTAAATAAGAAAAAACTTCATATACCATACCACACACCACGATCTTTTATATATTGACAGCAAGAGAGAAAAATCCTGTAGATACAAAAAGAAAAGATTGGGAAAAAAAAGATAGTCGGTTTGTGCTTTTAGCTAGAAAAAGAAACAAGTGGGGAAAAGAGAGAGCTCAAGAAACAACTTAACCCTCATCATCCCACCATTTCATTTTCGTATCATCATCATCATTCCAACGTAGTGTTAGAGAAATAAACACATACGCACGAACTCGCACTTCTCCTATATTTATACGGGAAACAGCACACAAACAACCGGCGACTTTTTCCCGTTCCGAGTTAGAACTTTTTTTTGAGAATATTGGAATAGTGTAAGGGTATTTTTCTTGGGAGAACAAGGTACACGGAAACTTGTAGCGAAAAGTGCAATACTTCACAAAACAAGGGAACAGCAGGCAAGCTGTCAAAGTGGTGGAAGTAAAGAGAGAAAGGAAAAAAAAAGCAAAGCAGGGAAACACGTATAGAGCCGTGGTTCAAGGAGCGAAAAGAGCTTTCACTTTTCATAGGAAAAGTTGGTCAAACGTAACGTAACGAAGTGGGAGGTAGGAAAGAGAGAAAGCAAGCTACCTTTTTCTCACACAAACAGAGAGGGTAAAAAAAATATTACAAAAACTATGTACGGATTTACAGGGTCGTTGATACATTTCGAGAGAGTAAGTGGGCACTATTATGGAGCATATATGAGAGGAAGTGGACAAGTGCAAAATCCACACAGAATATTCTATTAGCGCCTTTACCCACCAAAATATACATATTTGATATAAATGGGAGAAAAAAACATGCATAGTCGCTCTGTTGCAGAATTTCGTTATAAATGACATAAATGGGTAGGCATAAAAAGGGAGTTAGTGAGCGGAAGAAGGGGAGGCAAGATTATAATCGCTTTCTGAGCTTACAATATTGCTCTATATTTAGAGATATATAGTTAGTAGTTGTGTGAGTAGCAGTGTGATAACTTTTTGCAAGAGTTTCTCCCATGGTGGTAATGTATAGGATGTGGATAGGATTTGACAACCCGTTTTACAAACTATTTGCCAAACTTTAACAATTAACCTGATCAAGGGAGGAGTGAGCAGAGCTTAAAGTGACAGGCATATGAAACCATATATTTAAAATATATCCTCCTTCCTTAGAAAACTTGAAGGAGGGAGGGAAAATGTGTTACGGATATGGTGAAAGGACTAAGGAGAAGGGAACTGTGGGGCTTTTTAAAACCTTCGAAATTCTTGTACAGGAAAACTCTTCACTAGAAAATTATAACCGAGGGAGAGTTTGTGTGAGAGAGAAAATGAAATGAAGAGATTTGTTCATTCTGAGAGCTTTTGTTCATCAATTACTCACTTAGTTTATGAGTTAAGTAGCATTAACATCACTATTATTCTCTGTTTTTAGGATTTTCCTCCAAACATCTGTCTCGGAGCGAGAGATCATATTCACTCAAACATGCATAAAGTTCAGTGACAAGTCAAACAGTCTTTCGTAACTCAAGTGAACGTGTGTGTGTACATCATATAGAGAGTTGCACATCCCGAGATTGACATGGTTTGAAAGGGTTTGCAAAAGTGAACTTGGAGAAAAGAGGTGTCGTGGTAGAATTTGGAATTAGGGAAAAGACTCTCTGAGCTCTTCTTCTCTTGTGGGAAGTGGGCTTCTAATCCAAAACAAAGCTTAGCAAGACCACCAGCTCAGAGCAAAGGTTTGCCGATTTTGTATAAGCTTGATTATAGCCTATGAACTGTGGATCCATTTGAAACAGAGAGGAAAACTGTATCAAAGTAAACAACCAAGTCAGAGAGAAAGGCAGCCAACTGTGACAAGAAAAAGCAGCGCAGTTGGATAAGCCACAAAATAGCTGAAGTAACTGCATTAAGGGTGAATGTGAAATATTGCCAGAGAGCGATACATACTTTATAAAGGATTATATGAGGTGAAAAGGTTTTCTCTCAAGTGGAAAGTGAAACTGTAAATCATAAGTGGTGGACTAAGACTATATACATTTAAAAATATGAGTTAGCTATATTTCATAGAAGATACTAAACTTTTTCTATTTTGTGGGGAAGTTTTGAACAAAAAATACTATTATGAGGACTGATACCAGATTAAAAATGGAAGATTTTAATCTAGCAAAAAGGAAAATGTGTCAGAAGGACAGTAGTTCAAGAGGAAAGAGTGTCAGTGTACAAAGAACTTGGAAAAGGGGTGGATTTCCTTTAGCAGCTCATCTTCTGGTGACAGTCGGGCTCCTTCTGGTGCACTGCTCGATGGGAGAGTCCCATGTCAGAATCAATGAAAATGGAGGTTATGAAGATCTTGTCGTGTCCATCAGCAAAGAAGTCCCACCGATTGCATGTCAACAGCTCATCCAAAACATACAGGTGGGTCAAGTATTTTTTTATATATGCTGCAAGTGCTGCGCTTTTCTGCTATAAACTCTTTTGCTTTTCATGCCTGCCAACTTGAGTGCATACAAACAATGGAGATTTGTTGACCAAATAAATAATAGTTCAATGGCTGGTCTGTTTTTTGTGATTGTGAGATTCCTCCCCTCATATATTTTTCATGTATGCATGTGTGATTCCATTTGTATTTGAAGTAGGCATGCTGCGAGAGTGAGGGAAGGAGGAAGGAAAATTATTGTTATTTATGTTATCGCGTTTACTCGCTCATTTTTTCACCTCTTCTTTCAATTTCCCTTTTCTCCACGGTAGATTTTTTCAAGTGAGGGAGTGGCTAGCAAATGATGATTCTTGAGATTATTATTTCCAAACTGGAAGTAGTAATTTGTCAGAGTTGATTTTTTTTCCTTCCAAGAAATAATCACGTCATGTCATCCACCTCATCAGCAAAGCAGGGTTGACATGAAAGGTAAACTTTTTTTTAAATGAGCAAGGGATTCCCTTTTCGTGTGATTGGGAGCTATTAGAAATACAAATAAATCCAAACAGTTGTCAACAGCATGAGGCTTTCAACGCATTTACACATGGCGTGTTGGATAAACTTAATTTATTCTCATGCTTGGCTTCTTGTAATATTTCGGAAAATAATCAACAGGATGTATGTTTTCATCGACAAGGAATATGGACAAGAGATGCATGTGCATAAATAAGTTGTGCAGAGGTAAACTAATCATAACAGAGTAACTGCAAGTAGTGAGCTTTGAGTGAGTACTTTTACGGGTTTTCGATTAACGCCCATCTACATTTTATATATTTCCTTTTACAGCTTGGATAAATATGTCATGTCGAAAATAATATTATCCTTCGTGTTATATATTTTTTCTTTACAAAACTTGGCATGAGATGGTTGGTTGCGTGATGTAATTCGGACTTGCGTTCGCTGGTGCATCTATATCATCAAATATCATAGCTTTATCTCCAACATAAGGTTGTCGTCAGACAGAGGGAATAACACATTTTTATATTTTCTTCGGGTGAGTGAGCTGATCTCAATCGTGGAAAACTTTTTTCACTATGGTCATAGCAAATATATGACAAATTATAAGGGGAAAAAATTGAGTCAAAAGTATGCACACGTTGGATATGAATTGCCTCGTTTTTTCCTCCTAAACCTGGAAATGTTTCGTCAAGTCAGTTTTCAGGCAATTTACTCAGCCTCTCACGACAGAAAAACAAGGACAGCTTTGATGATCCTGGTATATCTGTGACGGAATGCAAATCTCGAGCAACTCTTTTTCCGCATCCATTTCTCAACATCATGTCAAACAGAAAAGGAATAATAAATCTGAGTATCGTATCGGAAGATGAAAAAGTAGTAAAAACTCGAATCCCAATGACTTTTTATGACTATCTTGAAAATAAAGATGACTCTATGATGGTAGTATCGGCGATTGCCAAAAAGTTTGGTGACATGGAGCCCCAAGACGGATGAAGTCAGCAGTCAAAAACGTATGCAGAACGTCTTCAGTTAGGATATAAGGGTTCAATTCAAAACTCTCGTAAAATATGTACAGACGCATACATTTGTGACATAACATTAGCCATCACATCATGAAACGCAACTTGTTTGTAAACGTTTGAACGTGACTCGCTCACTTTCTCAGTTGAAGTGTAGTTCTCTGGCATGAGATGAGGAGTTGGCTCGAAATGTCTCAGCAGGCTTTTGATGGGATACACACACACGGCTTCTCTCAATATGACTATAAGATTCTCGGAGTATTTTGGAACTCCTGTCATATTATTGAGAATGACGATTCTCGGACTGGTAACTACCTAGATAGTTTTTTATCAAAAGAGGGATAGCTAGATCACTTAAGAAAAAAAAATCCTTTTTTCCAGAGATTTTCCCTGCCAGGGATGGAGTACACAGAAAAAAGTTTTAGCTTTCAATTCAAATTGTCTGACAAGAGGCTTCATACATCTACCACACGCCTTCAACTTGCGTATATTTCGCCAACTTATCACGTTCCGTGTTTCCTCTGGCTGATAAGAACATTTGAAGGATGATGTAGATGAACTCTATGTGAAAGGTGTATTATATGACTACCATATGGATACCTTAGCAAAAACGCATTGTTGAAAAATATTCTCGGATGACTACATCATATAGCTATTTTACGGGTGGTATATTTCACGAAAGGGATGCATCTCTGGAAAGGAAAAATCCATATTTTTCCAATAAACCCATCCCTTTGGTGGGTGCTTTTCTAAAAGACTTAAAATTGTCCCATTTGCTTTGATTTATTGGGAAATTTTTGAATTTTTCTTTTCTCAGAATGCACTTTTCTTTCTGTGAGAAATGGAGCGAGTGGAGGATTTCTCTGTAAATATGCAAACGTTTGCTAAAAGTAAAACAGAAATTCGACTAAAAAATTATGTACGAGTTTGGAGAAAAAAAGTTTTTGTCTCTTCCAAGATTTTTTTTGTAAGGGATATATAGGCAGTATGGACATTTATGAGCCGTTTTCTCGTACTTTTTATGATAGTGTTCACCCAAAAACTGCAACTGGATATTGATTCTCAGTCTTATCAGTATAGGTTCGTCGAAATAGGTAACACTCCTGGTGCACACGCACATGAAAGTGAAAACTGTTAGGGAGCTATTGTGGATGTTACATTATTATCGAAAAATACCATGTAACAATGCTCTCAACAAAATCCCATACTGGGAAACGGTACAAGGAGAAAAGCACATTACCGGAAATGTGTAGCATCTCAACTGACAGATGTGAAAACAAGGTGTGGCTTTTTTCTTTCCTTTGGCAAGAAAAATCTATGTATTTAGAAAGCACAGTTAGAAAGATACATTTTTTGCACCATCAGCCAGTCCCGCCAACTGAGCCCTTTTTTTCGTAGAAAGTCATCCGTATGGACAAAGATAGGACCATAGGAGAGAATCATGGCAATCACAATAATCACAGCTCAAGGAGCAACACAACCACATACAGAGGTCGGTGTACAACGTTTCGGGAAAGTCTCTGATTGACAATAATCTGGAAAGCAAATAATAGGAAATGAAAGGATATAGAGATTCAGAGGACAGGGTGGATTGGGCCTTGCGTAAAATTCTATTTTCCACATTTTCCCTCGTCGCTCTCTTTCCCTCCCTCAGTTGAAATGTTCTGGTGAAGGAAACAAGTTCATTCCTTTTCTGCTCTAGTTCCCACAGTCCAACACTATTTTCATCTGCGGTGGCCAACCAAACTCATATCGAGATAGAAAGGTTGTCTACCATCTATATATTATGTACACTATTGGCATTGCATTTTATAGGAGGTCCTATTATCACACGATTTTTTCTGCTGAGATAAGGATTACCAATGTGGAGAGGACCTTTGGGACCTAAGCAATATAAGGTGACTTGCCAAGGTACAGAGCAAGAGACATAATTATATGCTTTTTCTTCTACGAGTTTCTCTCTCTCTCTCTCAGATGTTTCAGTTTGGAAACGGGGTGTATTATCGGATGTTGTAGGTTTTTTAAGAAAAGGTCACCTGAGCACACGCTCACGTTCTCAGAAAAGATGGGTGGTTTCACGAGATCTTCTTCTAGTAATATTAATCCCAGCTTAAATACACAATAAGACGGAAAAAGCCTGAAAAGTTGGTCGAGTGGAACAAGTCAGAAATAGATTGCTCCTTCTCAACGAAAATCTCGTCTTGTAAGGAAAAGATTTTCTTAAGTAATCTTACATTAATTCTAGACAGCATCTAACGCTACCACCCACATTACCTATATATTTATCCCACTGTATTTACCTGAAAGGGAAATTCGAGACAAAAGCTAAGGTCAACAACACTTACGGAAAAGTAGTTAATCTAGGGTATTAAATGGGAGAGGGTTTATTTTGAAATAAAAAAATTGCAAAAGGTAACAATCCCGAAGCAGTCACATGCATTTTTAAAAATGACCCACTCGACAAACTCATGATTTACTAAAGTTTTTATGTTTTATATATATTACATCAAACCACGATGATGAGTAATGATGTCAAAATTGAATAGATTTTTCTATTGAAGGTGGAGCAAGAAAAAGAATCCGTTGTCACTCATTCTTCGAGGAAACAACCTTTCAGAAATGTACACCCATATGTTCATGTATATATTTTTGTGTACGTGTGTACGCATAAAATGGCAACAATAATCACAATCAACATTTCTCCTGCCAACTTTTCAAATTGTGGTTGTACCCTCAACCTGAGCAAATCTTCGTGTCATCATTATGATCATCATTACATCATCCGAATTTTCAAAAAAAAATCCTTCTATCCCATATTCGTTCATTACTTGAAAAGGAAAAAGAAGAATTCTTTTTGAAGACGGGGCTGTTTGAAATCCATGTTGTGTGTGATCTGTCTCCGACTGACAGGAGAAATGGAATCGTAAAGTCAAGTGAAAAGTTGTTCCTTTGTCCTTCTCCATCCATTTCACATTATCAAAGTGTGGCTTTTCATGTAGCCCTTCTACCACTTGTTCCCTCACACACAGCAACACACTTAAAAGTATTAACATAGCCGACATAATTTCATATATGAAATGCAATGTTGTGATGAGTCGACGCTTGTCTGGTAATTCACATGTGGATAGCGGCATCCTATAAAAGAATGTAAAAAAGGAGAAGTGATTTCACGTTTCATCTTTTTTCTTCTCTTCTCTACATTTTACTCAACCCAACTTACACAATTTTACATTGAATACATATTTTTTTCTTTCCTAGGAGGCAAAAGCGAAACAAGTGTATTGGTCTCTTTCATCCTTAGCGTATATCGGGAAAAGAGGACCTTAGCACAATCTACATATTATGCATCATATTGTATAAGTCGCAAAAGTGGGATACTATTCAGAAAATGATAATATCAAAGTGTTGCCAAAACCAGTATTATGATTACGATTATTGCCATCACGCTTATAATATTATTATTACTGGTATGAAGCAGTGTTATGACACACACTTGCTCTTCTATACACTATCACGATTTCTACCACCGTGGAGGGCTCTATAAAAGATGAATGCTGAGATATATATACTTAAGTTGTATTGTATTTGGCGAGAAGGAAATCGTAAAAACTTCGCTTTTTTCCACTCCAATGGGGTATAGTAATTCCAAAGAATATTATACCGTTTTTTTGTTGTTAAGAGTAGGAGGATGACGAAACGGAGCATATTCATATATGCATATTTTTCTTCCATTTTACTGCAAAAACATTGCCCTTCGGTCACTTTGTGAGTGTCGTTGAGGATTTTTTTACTGACTTAACTTCAGCAAATATATATGTCTCTGGTGACTTGCATTATTATTTTTCTCCTTTATTTACTTGTTTTTTAGCCGCTAATCATAACGATATTAGGTTACCAGCCAGAAACCATTATAACTATTTAGCATAATTTTGTATACGTCCACAGTGGAAAATTGTGTCGCCAGTGGTATGATGGTATTTAAGAGGACCACACAAAAAAAAGTTGACTACTCTACTGTAATGTAATGTGCGGGAATGTATGAGGCTTGTTACTGGGAAAAGGTTAAATCGATGGTTTATTATTATTAGAGAGATTCCTCCCAAAGCAGTTTGATGTGGGAGAGAAGCCTCCTGTCGTAAAATCATTCGCAACGGTTTCGCCTTTGCCTCCCTCTTTCTTTATCTCCATGTCTTTCTCCGGAGGAGAGGAGAACTCAACTCCTGTGGCATATGTAATAATGTGGTTGCCTTCGTAAACAGAGTATTTTAGCATATAGCACTAGTCAAGTATTTTCAACTCTGTTATTCAAGCCTGAAGGAAATGTTGATGTAATCAGAGGGAGTTATCATTTATATGGGGAAAGGGACATAAAACTGGAACATTACATTTAAATATATTATGTCTATGTTACACTCCCAACTATACCTTTTATCCATTCAACGTTTATGCATGTATAATTTTCCATGGTGTGGTGCGGAGGTCGGCTTGTATCAAAACAGTCATTTATTATTGAACAGTGGCACGGCATTTGCATAGGTGGTGGTCTCTTCTGCTTTTCTCTCGTCTTCCTTGCATATTTTCGAGCTCATTAAATATTATATAAGTTTACTACCCTGTGGTTTGTGTGTTGTGTGACGTGTAAGTGTGTGTGTGTGTGTACGGATACAAACTGGAAAACCTCCTCTTTTCCATAATCAGCGAAAATACTGTCTCTATTGAGTTTCCACTTTTTGAATTTTTCATTTCACACATGACCACAACCAAACGTACTTGAACCGCATGGAACCACCTGAAAATGTGGGATGGTGAGTGATTACGATTTTCACTTGTGATTAGCTCATAAACTAAATGAGTAATACCGGTGTGCCAGTCTTGGCATATCAAATAAATGAAATCTTGAAGAGGGAGATGTAAATTGAAGAAATTCATCAACCCCTTTTTCACAACAAAATATCCCATTGCTATCAACTTTTTGATGTCACAAGGGGATTTTTTATTATATTTCTCGTAATCTGACAATGAGTAAAAGGAGAAGATAATCAAGTTTTGGTTACAGCATGTGTCCACTAGGCATGCACGGCTTGTCATCTTTTTGAAAATAAAAATTGATCTGTGCATATATCCCATATTATGCTGCTGTAGGTAAATATGAAAATAGTCGCGTACCCTGCGTCGGCTGAAGTTACTCAGCGAGAAAAAAAGAGACAAACCACACACGTAAAAGTGAAATTTTCATTAAAATCCAAAAAATTTCCTGATTTTTATCCAGCTGAGAGACATGCAACGACAGAGTGGAGGAGGCTTATCGTTCCTTGCTTTGCGACCCGGAAAAACCACAATATCAGCTTGCCCACTTCACTAGCTTGTCATTTCCAGTGTGTGTCCTTCTCTGAAGCCGGATTATGGTTGAAGGCACGTGCAATATGCAATACTGCGAATATACACGAAGCTATTTTTTTTTTATTCTCTGTGTGAACTACTCTCACAAACAAAACTCATTTTACAAAGGATTGAGAGAGAAAAAAGAGAACCCACACGAGGTTTGTACTTGACCGCTGTATAATTTTCAAGCGGTTTATGTACCTTGCCTTATGAATATAGAAAGTTTTTCCCGTTTTCAACTTATAGAATTACATAAAAATACAAGGTCTAGATAGGAGATGTGGGCAAGCGTATAATAAGGATGAAATTTTTTTCCAAGAGGCATTGTTAATGCGTGACCGAAAATCAGAGTGAGTGAGAGAGCAAAAAAATATATCCCTAGAAAAAAGGTAAAGTAAGCCATATAAACTCGCTGGGGGAGAATGGTAAAAAAATCCGCATAGCTCTGTGTATATTTCGGAATCTACTTGAACCTTTCATTCAATCATATTCCCAAAACCATATATGAGAGAAGAGAAGAACACCAAAAAGTTATTTAGCAGACTACTCAAGTATTGCACAAGAAGACAAAAGAAAACAATAGATCCATCCCACATGTTTTCCTCTCCAGGTATTAGATATATGGCATAGTCAAAATAAGGAAATAGGATGGGAAGAAGACAAGGAAAAATTGATATTCCACAATCAAAACCAACATCATCTCATAAATATAAATCTGTTCTTCAACTTTTCTGCACTTTTTTTTTCGCCCGAAGATGAAAAACAGACTAGCTTGTTGGTTCTCTTTATGAAGTATAGAAAACAAGATGAAATGGTTTGTTTTGTATGCAGCTAGTTATTTGGTGCATGATGATGTTAGTTTTCTCAAGTTGTTGCAACTATACGCACTCTCATATCACTCTTGTTAATATTGACTTGATGCATGCAAAGGAAACTGTGAAAAAGTAAAAGTATATATAATTTAAGTACATATATTGCGTAATATTTTTATACGATACATATTTATTTTTCTCGCAATAATCCTCATAATAACTGTAAAGGATAAGGGAACATGAAAAGGTAGGTTTTCTAATGGAATTCATTGTTTGATTATTGTGGCTTTGGCTTACATCCCATGGTCGAAGAGAAAAAGAGAGGAAAAAACTTGTATAAAAATGAAAGCCACGTCCAGCAAGTCATTCATGGTTTCGGCATCCAGTGGTCAGACCAGACAAGATTTTCGGCTAAGTGCATTATGATGAAGTAGACAGGAATAAAGGAAGACAAGACATTGGAAAATGGCAACATGACATGACATGTATAATATTGTTAGAAGGAGAGAAAAAAGAGGGTCTTCAGGCCTGTTTTCATTATGCATGTGGCTAGAGCTCTTATATGAAATACATCATCACCAGACAGAAAAAATATTTATGTTCTATACTTTTTAACCCCATAATCCTTCCTGTTGCATGAACCAAAAGTATATGATTTCATGTTTTCTGTAAAAGATACCCCTCTTGTAAATTCCACCCTTGGTGTAATCATCATCTAAGAAAAACCAATAATTCTCCTAGTGCCATGGACTGGATTGCATGTAAACTCGTAGAAAAAAATTCTTCAAGGAGAAAACAAGTGGTACATCTGAGACGGGACGTGATGTGAGCATTGTGCACATAAAACCCACTTGAGCCCCCGTCATCATCATCGTTATCAAAGCTAAAAAGCTATATCATGAAGCAACTCATCATCTTGACTCCAGTTGACCTCGTATATTGTACAGGGCTTTAGTAGTGAAAAAAACAACATTGCTTTTTTTCTTTTTAGCAGAAAATTGTGAAACGGAATGATATGAAGTGATCCAGAGGATTTTTGGTGGTTTATGAAAAATATCACATGTATAAAGATGAGTTACCAAGAATACATGTATTAACATATTTCGTATGAGTGCGGAGCGGTGGCGTATGAGCTTTCGCATGGAAAGGACCACATTATTTATCTACTCTACCTCATTATTACAATGAAGGTGTATAGCGAGTAATAGAGACAGAGACAGAGAGAGAGCCATATTGTAGAAAATCCTGTTGGATTTCGCTCAGCTTTATTCATCTCACTTTTCCATGTATGCGTGGAACTAACGTGATTTGATGAAAAACCAAATTATGCCATATATGATTTGATATGTATGCACATCTTGATCATTACGTTTGTGGTGGTATATATTATATTATTCTTTATGGAAATAGTCAAGTTGCTTCCATTGAGCCACCATGTACAAAGCAAAATGACTGTGGGAGAGAGACCAGATATCCCTGACTAACCAAACTACACAAAAACCCGAATCATGATGATACATCCAAGATAAAATGAAGTTTTTGATACTATATTACATCCAACATTTCACTAGGCCATGTATGCGGATACAACTAGTGATACGGATACTGCACAAGTTTTCCGTTTCATTTCACTTGTTCCTCTTTCACTCTCTTCTTCAATCTTGATATAAAACACACACATCATAACATTGTTCGGCCAAGTGTAATGAGATACTAGAGATTTTTTTCCCCATGCATTACTCATATCATGAGTGGACCAAATACCCATATTGATCCTCTTACAAAAATGCACTTATTAGTTTCCCAGGCACATCCTCATGGTAAGACCTTATAGATAAGTTCCACCTACAATTCTAGGTTGGAATTAAGCTTTTAGATTTTTTCTCGTATTTTTTTCCCTTCTTCATCCAATTCGTTCATTCCTCCGGATTTGAGTGAAGAGTTAACTTAATACAAATTATATTAGTCATCATCCCCCACTTTTTCTTAAGCGAAGGAGAAGAGCCAAACCAATCTATTATGTAGGTTACATGTTTAGCCTATGGAATATATGGATATAAAAAGTTTTTTTGTCGAGGAAAAAGGTAACATACGACAGGGAAAAAAAGTATTGCTGGAAAGAAAGGGATTAAGGTTTCCAGATTGTTGTGGCTCTGGATTTTTTCCCTCTCTTTTTGGAAGTAAAGCAAACCGGGTGCAAGCTTCGTTTACCTTCTCGCTATATCAATATAAGATTTTTATTTGTAGCAATACTCTCTACCCAGCACAACAACAGCACTCACACGGAAAAACCTTAAGCCTAGCTTCTAATACCTTTGGAACAAGAAAGACTTCAAAATCCTCGTATCGGGTTTCACCAGACACACAAAACACGCTCACACGCAAGCATACAAGTGAGAGAGAGAACATATAATACTCTTTTTTTATAAACTTTTCTCCTCTTACGAAACCGGCGGCTTGTGTACTTAAGTCTTTGCGCGTCGTCGTCCCCACTGCATCCCCATCTTCATCATCATATGGTTCCAGTCAACTTACATTAAGGTATAAAAAACCGACAAAAATAATAATAAGGGAAATGCACACACACTTGCCAAGAGTATATAGAAAACCTTTTGAATATGACGAGAGAGAAAAAACTGGAGCAAAACCCGTTGCCACAAGATAAGCAAAGATGCACTACCATAATACCCCCATTCTCATCATTGGTCTAGTCTTCAAGTCAAAATTTTTGAAGTGGTTATGTATGATGTATCATAATAATGTAGGTTATAGAAATGCAGGGATGCGTGTAAAAGAAAAAATGTAAGTTATGAGAAGCGTTCGTTGGTATGGTATGATGTACCTCTGCTGTCATTTACTCTTAGTTTAGCCAGTCAGTCAACCAGTCACTGACTACATAACATCATTATCATCTTTACCATTCACTCCTCATATGTATATTCATATGTTTCCATGTATGAGATGGGGGAAAAACTGGTCTCATGAACGTGAAAGGTAAACGGAGAAACTAGAGCGAGTTTTAGTGTCAGCATTAGTATCTTGGTATCATTACCATCATCATCATCAACATCCCCCTGTCATCATCCCATCAACATTCTCCAGTGTCAAAAAGCACAGTAAACCGAGTCAGATGGGATTTAGCGTTATTAGTTTAGTTTACTTTTCCACTCTGTTTCCCTATCCTAATGGTATTCATGATTCTGAGAAAAAATGCCATTCCCATAAGAGACCAGACCCTAGCATAACAACGACTCGCACGGGGTCTAAAAGCCTAAATATATTAGCACTATGAGGAGGAGGAATCAAACAACTTGGCTAATGCATATCCTCCATCATCACAAACATTTCAGAATGCTTTTAGACCCAAAAGCAAGTTATGAAGGAGAATATTTATTTTTTTTAAAAAAAGGCCAGCAAGGGAATTGCTCTTGTGTGGAGGAATCTATTTTATGTAGATTATGATGATGCGACTTGTGTTAAAGTAAACTTACGTGTTTACTGACGAGACGGCGACGGTGTGATGTAAGAATGATGATAGTTTTTGCATATATGGGAGGGATGATGATGGAATCATGTTTTGTTGGTGATGATGACAAAATTTTATTTTGTTCATTCATATTCCTTCCCTCTAATACGTTATACACCATTAAGAGACGGGAAAAGCCTTTGCACTGGGAAAAGTATTGTTTTCAAGGGATGAGTGAGGGAAAGCGTGGGCTCGTGGTGCATTTCATTTAGAGCTTTTAGCAACACACACAGTTCAATTTCATTAGATTATGGAGTGGGAGACAAAAAGTGTGGAAAAAGCTGAACATGTGGAAGTGGTAGTGTTTACGGGTATCCTGTCTCTCTTGCTATATTTAGTTTTATACTAGTTTCACGCTATACATATATTGTACGTGTTTTTGGTAAGCTTAGCTTTGAATGCTTTGAACAAAGCGAACATCATCCTTTTGAGGAACTTGTGATGCGTGAGATGTGATGTGAATATGAATTGATGGTCTGGCAAGTGGTGATAATGCTAAAGATACACATAAGGTAGCGAGCTTACTTCGTTTACCCCATTTACTATTATTCCTCTACTCTCTTTTGGAGGAAACCGTTTTACTCGAACTTGCTCCACGCACACATATTACGACTTATGTTTCTTCAAGTACTCTTGCAAGAGGAAAAGAAAAGGAGATGTTGTGAATGGGCTGAAAAGTAGAGAAAGAATCATCAAGGGACTTGACCATTTTCCTTTTGACAACGTTGAGACAATGATGATGAGATGAGGAGGCTGAAAGTTCTTTGTATTGTATACAAGCTTTCAATGCAATATTAAACAAAGTCACTGACTCAGTCCTCAACAAGAACCGCACAATGTGAGGCAATAGTAGACAGAGACAGAGAGAGAGAGAGAAAGGAAGGAAATTTTCAACTTGTTCTTTGTCAATCTTGTACGCTTCACAGGAAAAAGAGAGAAAAGGAGGAGGAGACGTGTAAAATTGCATTAATATGATGAGGTGTTGATTCTCACTCCCTTGTTCACTTTTCTCTATCCTTTTTTCCAGCCATTAGTAAAAGATGAGTTGGAAAAAGGGAAGAGTGAAAGAAGAGGTTTTCTTTCAGTGTCCCCTTGTTCATCTTGTTGTCTCTTTACACAAGTCACTCTCGTTGTACTACCTGTCCCGTGGGAGATCCTCTATAAAGACTGAATATAATGGTAATGACCCCGGTAAATAGTAAATGTCTCGGGAAAGGAAAACCTCATTTAAAGTTATTTTTAGAGGACAATGCTAAAAGAGGATAGTTTTTGTGTGTGTTAAGGAATGAATTGAAATTTTCTCGCAAGTTTCAGTCCTCTTTCCTCGTATCTTTTTTCCTAGGCTGATGATGAAACTATGAGACGAGAAAAGGGGTGACCGTGAACCGTTAAATGTCAAATAGGATTTTATACCTAGAGGCAAAAGCACGACAGACACAGCATCGAAGAAAAAACCGAGTCAAAGCTTTTACATGCTCATTCATTCATTAGTTTTTCAGCGCCACTCTGTACTTAGCCAGATTGACTTGGCTGGCTGGTGGTTCATTGTACTAGATGACGTTGACAAGACTGCTTTGAGAAATGAGAATGAATGAGCTCCCTCCAATCTTTAATCTCTACATGTATTTTGCACGAAACAAGTGAGTGGGTTGGATTAGTTAATTAAAATCTTTAGAAAGGAAGTGGAAAAATTGGAGTTGCTTGTAGTTCCTAAGCCGCAAGAGTATAAGCCAGCATGCAATATACCTATCTAATATTTACCTCTTACCTCTTTAAGTAACATTTTAACCCTTGGTAGGTTAGTCATGAGGCTAGCGTAAGGATAGACGAAGCTGTAAACAATTTTGCATTCCTATGCATGAAGGATTTATTAACAAACATGGTTTTCTTTGGTGAAAGTGGTATCAATACAGAGGGAAAGTGGTTTTCCTCCTCAATTTTATACCCAAACAAAACTTTGCTCTTCTCTCTTCTTCCTTTGACTTGGTGGCTGTGGCATGACATGGGTGGAAACTTATATAAGATTGTTTGCACAAGGTTGAGACAACCTGATATCTTTGCACAGGGGTAAATATCTCATGCAACTTGTTTCATTACACGATTTTCCTTTTCCTCTTTCCATCATGTCAAGGTGATTTGTGAGTGTGCATGTTGACTAGACGAAATCGAATATGATTAAGTGTAACGGACTATGTTATATGGGTAGTTATGTATGTGTGGAAATGGCTTTTCCCTCTGATGTTTCCAGTTGGTCTAAAGATTTCTTGATATACCTTATATCCTGTTTAATTTGGATTGTATATTCACAATGTAAAATGGTACGTGGAGACGAGAGCGTATCATCTGATGTTGTGTCATGCAAAAGCGAATTTGTAACTAGTTCTAATTCCTTTGCATTCCTGCATGTAAGGGAAATGTATCGAAAAATAGTTTATTCGCTTTGTATAGGAAACCTAGGAAAAACCGCTGATTGTAGAGAACCGCATCTAGTCAGATCCATCTGCTCTGGTGTTGTTGACTTTTCGAGAATTGATGTTTCATGAGTGTGACATCAGACAAAACGAAATGTGTTGTAGATAGTCGGACCCCCTTTGAATATACATATTTATAAGTTGTGAAATGTAAACTATCACTTTAGGGTTTCTCTTTCGATCCAAACATTTCTCGCATAGTTTATCGGTGTAGGAAATTTTCTCTGAACATGTGTTATACGTGGGAGAACAAAATCCGAAAACCGCATTAGCCCTTTCAAACCACCGTTAAAATAGCAAAGTGATGTTCTAAGAAAGTCTGAAAGGCGAAATGGAATACTTTCGATGTTTGGGAAAAGTCGGCTTGATCCAATACCTGTTTCAAGAAAGTCGTCTTGTTTCTTTCAAGTCGATATAAATAACTTGTGCGTGTGGACGTGGTGTGTGTAGACTTTTGTGGAAAACAAAGTTGTGTGTACGTGGATCCACTTTGTTTGCACTGCGAGTGAAAGCTTTCACGTTCCAATGTTGTCGACCACGTTGCTACTTTCTTTCCGGGAAAACATGCAAACTGACTTGTGTCGACGGAATTTTGTTTGGTGATATTTTATTAAACGACAAACTTAAAGAAAGCTGTTTCAAGATTGAAAGAAGGAATGTAGTGGAAAAAAGGAAGAAAAGTTTGAGGATAATTTATCCACCCTCATTAAGTTAACAACTTAATACTACGTGAGCGACAAACGAACAGAGTGGGCTTTTTAACATTTTTTTAAGCCCAAGCGGTTTATAAATATTCAAATATGGCGTTAAGTATTGTCGTGATGAATTAGAAAGAGCTGACGCCAATAATGCTTTTATTTGAGGTTAGTATTGGTCATTTAGAAATAGATGTAATGTACATATGTCATGTTAAGAAAAATACAGAGGATAGTATCTGATGTTTGGGTTTTGAAAAATGTTATTCATTTAATTCTCCTGATACGCAAACAATTTTTCTAAAATTTCAAATATTTCTTACAAGCCTTGCCGTATTCAATAAATACTCGACCAGAATTAATTCCGAATAGAACCAGCTTCCCAAAGTGGAGGAAATAAGCAACTTCCTATTATTACAACGATCTACATCTTATTATCCGCAGTGATGTACTTCCAAGTTCCTTTACGATTATGATTATTGCACATTATGCAACGAGACATAGAGCCTGTCTTATGCTTTTTCAACGTAAGAACGACAACGGGAAGTTTGAAGAAATTCTCGCTAGCATGTACATTCTGGTATATGACAGCTTTTCCATAAGTATAACCAATCTTAGCACATCTAAAAGAAAATCCTCTATTCCAAAAATAAAGTCCCAATTCTCACAAGCACACAGGCTTCTTTTGGCTTTCGCATATCTACGAATCGAAGGAATTACTTTTATTATTACAACTCCTTCCTCCACATCCTTCCATTATAAACCATCTTTGCGCAAAGTGGAGTAAAAGGAGAAGTACGACTTCATACAGTAAAGTAAGATCAGCGTCAGTATGTTGTTGAATTGAAATGTAACAAGAGAGCGGAGAATGCGTTTGGATTTGAATGGAAATTACAAGCGAGATTAGGAACTTGGCTTTGATGCCTTATTCCACTTCCAGAAAAAGTAAAACTCTTCTCGTATTAGAATAAAAGGGTTTGCAAAATATTTTTGTGCATATGATCCAGCCTCCGTAACGACTTCTCTTTTCCCATTCCCCTTTTACTTCTATTTCTCAACGAGGAAAATAATATTACTTGCAATGTTTATGGCAGCTTTTCTCTCTGTGTTGAAAAGAATATTATGACTGGTTGAATGGCAAAGCTGATGGCTTGCATACACATGTCGCTCTCAAAAAACATCCACCTTCTCAGCAGTAATGAAGGAAACAACAATAAAAACAAAAAAGAAAATTTACAGTAAGCACACTATTACTCTCCGACTCCCAAACATTATACCTCTTTGTTCGTATGTCTTCTTCAGTTTGGCATCTCTCTCGCCTTTTCTCCTTCGGCGTTCATGCAAGTATTTACGCATGATAATCGCATTACTAACACGAAATGATTTTTTACACATATATTGGGAAGCTAGAGGATAGAGAAAAAGTCAAAGTAAACGAGCCGTACGAGATCCAGTTTTCTGTCATGTCAAGCTGTATACGATCCCAGTGCACCCATTTCCAGTGCGTATCACTTTGCAAATAAATGAGCGTGTTGGCTCATGGCCTTTTTTTGATTTTTCCTGGAACGGATTGGAAAAGTAGTTTTGAGCTAAACAACATATCTATGTGTGTAGCATGTTTAGCTGGGAATGGCACATGTGCTCATTTAACATCTCTTTTTTAAATACAAATTATATTTATTATATGTATATCTAGGTTATGAATAAAAGTTAATAAAGAAGTTTCCAAATGTTTTATAACTTCGCCTACATCCTGAACATCAACATCATCGTGGTATCCTTGTTACTTTCCAAGAGTAGCGCTTTTTCCCTTGCAGCTATTTTCAACTCCCTTGTTCCATTTTGCATATTACTCCCACATTCTCTTTTGATTGAAAGCAAGTCGTTTTCGCAAAAACGGCCGAGAATTCCCTGGTAGAAATATATAAAAGGGGAAAACGAGGTAGGAGTAGAGAAATGGAGAAAAGGTTTATTAGTTCGTTTTCTCAGAGAAATGGTTTCCACGCGTAAAGGAGGAAGTCAAAGAACTCTTTTTTCTTCAAGTATAACACTTCCTTCCTCTTCCTTTAGAAGATCCTTTTATATTCTTACTACATCCACTTCCCTCATTACGCACAATAAACATACATTGCGTTCCTCCGCACTAGCAAGTGAATATCTACACACTTTGCTTGCAACAACTCGCATAATCGCTTCTGTTTAAAAACATTAGTCATCAAAATTCATGACTCTTCTAGTCTCTCGCTTTTTACACAAGCTTCCATTCATATATTCTATATATTATCACAGTTAAGTTTAGAAATGACTTTTAGGATAACTTCCCAAACACCTGGATCTTTTTTCTTCGTGCTTTGGCATTCATTGAAGAGAAGAGTTGAGCGGTATAACTTTACCGTTTTTTTCTCGTACAAAGATTCTCTTTACACTTTACATTAGTAATATAAATGCGTTTGAGAAATGGGAATATTTTCCATAATATTATTTTTTCCTCTGTTTTGTCTTTTACTTTTTAAAACTTGATGAGTCTACAGGCCAACTCTTGGAAGAAAAATATGCTTATGAATATGAATGCAGCTAATGCTAATGCAAATTAAAGTAAAATGCCTAACTTGAAGAAAACTCCGTGAGTGGTGAAGCTCAAAGAGGAAGATATACGAGAAAACCAGGGCAATGGGCTATTCACTGAGAGTAATTCAACTGAAAGGTTAATGCACATGAGGAAAAAGAGATACCGCTTTGCACACATGTGGAAAAAGCTTCGGAGAAGATGAAGCGTGTTTTGGGTATACACAAAATATATGATTTTTTTCTTCCTATTGCTATACACAGGGTTATAGGATGTTCGTGACCTGTAATAATAATTTTAATCTCTCTGGAGAACAAAATACGTATATTGGACTGACTACGTATATGGAATTCATGAAAATGGTCATAATAATGCAAGTCAGGATGAAACCTTGCATACATATGTATATATTTTCTGTTGTTCCAGAGATTCCAAGTTTATACATGGATATCTCTGCACAAGAGTAGTTTTACACAATCCTGTGTACAGTTTCCAATTAGCATTAAAAATTGGGATTTATGCGTTTTCGCCGCTCTTGTTATTATTGCTAGTGCCATTTACGCAGTAAAAAAACCATCGCGTAAGAATTATTTTTACAGGGTTGATGGTGCCAGGGTGCAGTGTGTGTGCATTGGACGAGGAAATAATAGTCAAGGAAATAGAAAAATGGGTAGATTTTCGGCAATGAAAGCAAGTGTGTGTTCCTGGTAACTGCTACAGGCTCTGTTGGCAAGAATCCACCTTGAAAGTGCATGTTGTGCTTATTTACCCACTCTGAGAGTGTGCTGCTCTTAACAGAGAAAAAAATTCTCAGTAGCTATGTTGACTCTGTCGTACAAACATGTTGTGTATATATTTCCCTGCTACTGACGTAATACACACATCTCATATTAGATAGCAGTTTCGGCTAGCTGTGCAAGTCGGAAAACAAAGGAAAAGGGTCTTGTTTACAAGGAAATTATGAGCAAGAGGAGAGTCGCTTTAGTGGATATTTGCAAATAGAAAAGTAGTTGGTAGTTGTGTGTTTAGAGGGTTGTGTTCTATGATGAAATATTCTTTCTACGGAAGAGGAAGACATTCACTTACATGAAATTTACATTACTTGTATACTCCTGGAAGGGACCTTGTGACGGTTTTAAGTCACCAAAGTTGTGATACTTTTATGATAATTTAAGTCACCTACTTAAAAGCCTCTCATGTAGGACTCTGCTAATGTAGCTCTGTTACATCATATATGTTCGATTTGGGACATTCCATACATCGTTCACTTACATCATTTCTCCACACAGAGAAAACACCGTTTTGTGCAATGTATATCTAGCTACTCTAGTTTTACGTAGAATGTGAGGGATTTTTCTCAAGTGGAAGATAAATACATAAAGGAGAATTCAGCTTGTGTAATATTAATCCACATCTATAGGTGGTTTTGTTGGAGGGTTGAATAACACTAATCTTATTTGCACAACTTTTTCCAAAAAACTTACTTTCATATTCATACTTATGGCAGAAAGCAGCAGGCTGGACCACACACGGGTCACAACGGTGTATACCTAAATAGACAAGATGTTACAGAGAAGAGGCTAACATTCGAGAGCAAACATACTTTTGGTTTACTTTTGTTTCGAAAGAGGAAAAAGCTTTTATGTTATTATTTATACCTGGACAGGAGCACACAACTTCTCATCAGAGATGAGAGGGAAAGGCAGAGAAGGGAATGAAATGGAATGGAATTTTCTCTCCAGAGTCGTCCATTCACGTTTCTCCAAAAATGGAGTAGCCTGAGTGGAGCTTGGCACATATGTAGCACCTTCTTCATCTCTTTAACTTATGAAAGCATGGCACAAGGTATTTCATGGAAAACCCCCATGCTCCCGTTGAATATTATATTCTACTTCATCTTCCAGTTCCAACCCCTTCCGTCTCAGAAGAGAAAGATACATATTTTTTGTCTATGTATTTGCAATACACTGACTCGTATGTCCCCAGTGGTCGTTCTTTAGGTCGACCAGAAAGTCTTTCACTTAAGTTGCCTCAACTCCACCTCCTCCTACTGATTCACCACTGTACTGCTCCCTTTCGTAATGCTCACATCACATACACAAAATTCAAACATTTCAAACATGTCTTTTTCTCCATTTCCACGTTCCACTTATTGCCCAATGCCTATATCCCTGCGGAGACGGGAAATGTGGCAATATTATATCAACTCCCGCTCCTTTCTCGCCATGCCTATTCAACTTGAACGTATTCAATTGTGACTCAAACATTCGCAAAAGCTGTGCATATATATGTATACTTGCTTGCATCTCCCTCCCTTTTGGTTTCCTCTTCTCATTCTTTCTCCTTCTTGGTGGAAGTACTTTCTCCTCTTTGCAAGCTGAGCTGTCATGGTGGGAGTGTGTGAGCATAAAACCAGGCCATATAACATTCCCACTTTTATGCCACAATTGCACCTTAAAAACCCTCCGAACTGTGCACTTTTCCTAGACGAAATAGTCACTCCGTTTCTACCACCATCATCCCACCGTCGTCGTCGTTCTTCCTTGTCCTCATATTAAATTGTCAACAGAGACACTTAAGTGAGAACTAGCCTGTAAAAACGACCATTCATTCATGTACCTACACGCACAGTCAAGAAACATCTCTACCCTGTGGAGTGCTTCTCTTGGACAGTGTGTGTGGTGGACGTAGCAGAAGAGAACGTATTGTAGGATGGATGTCGCAACTGCTTACTTTCACGGGGCAGTAGAGTGGTCAAACCTACCGCACTTTTTTTCTCATGGATATTATATTATTCATGTATGTACATAGGCAATATGACAAGTCCCTTCTCTGTTGTTATTACACCATTTTCCATCCTTTTTCCTCTTTAACTATGCATGTATTACATTGGTTTCCCCTTTTTCACCCAGGAGCATTGTAGACACCTATGCTGGCGAAACGGGAGTTTTTCTGTCCCATAAAAACATGCATGGAGGATCCAAAGTGCAGCTTTTTTTCTGTTGGAATTTCAGATTGGGTTGAACACGTTTTCCCTCCATTGTCAGCTATAAATGCTTTGAGTTTTGGTGTGAGAGAGAAATTCAATTTCATGACCAATATCGAATATCCTTTCAGGTCACTTTCCCTCTCTGTCTGACAAGAAAAATAACCAATTCTTTTTTCTCTCTCTGGAGTGACTCGCGAGAATAACTTTGCGAGCGTAACAAACACGTTTATTTTTACAAAGCATTCCCTTATATAGGTACGTGGAGAAGCCAAGTTATGATTTTAAAAGTAGCTTAAAACATGCATGCATGCCTAGCCTTGCGCCACATTTCACTCGGATAAATGACCATTCCGTTTGCGTATTACGCTACCACACGTGAAGCATCCAGAGGCGTATCCACTCTATTTCTTGTTCACAGTTCAATACATCCATTATTTTAGGGGCGGACTGGATCATTTTTATCAATCTTTATACAATAATAATGTTCTGTCTAGAACAACCAATACAAGACAACCTCTTAGGTTATACTTATAGTAACATCTATATTAAACCAAGAAAACAAAGCCTGTGTAGGACTAGTTCCTTTAGAAATTCATTAGTTCTTTTATTTCGCAGAATGGATTTCCAATTACACTCTGCAAAGCTATTAGCTTTTCTGAAAAAAAGACCTTCCAGCTATTTTTCATCGTTCAAGAATGACAATCGATTGTAAAGCAATCAAAATTGAAGTCCATATATGTCCAGCAGGTAAAATTAGAAAAAGAGGTTGACTCAAGTTGCCTCCTTACGAGTAATAATTACACTGTGTAGTGGTCATCCCACTCACAGCGACATAAATTGTGCACACACAAATCTTGCTATAGGTAGGTCGGTTTCTATGTTGGAGTACGAAATAATAACATCATGTCAACTTTATTTTGTTTGCTAGTAGTCAGCCAAGTGAGAGGAAGACACACAGGACAATCGGTAATCATGTCCAATGTTGACATAAAACATGGAACATTTGTATTAAAGTTCGAGTGCTGGAAGGAGGAAAACGAGAAAAAAAAATCGCATTCCTCTCCATTGCTTATATACAAAGCCAAGTTCATCTTACTCAAGTTTTTTTTCATTCTCATATACTACGATATGTATGCATGTATACAATGTAAATAGCAATGTGTATACCGTATATTAGATAAATAACGCAGCTTAACTCAAGATACTTTAGAAAGACTCTACTCTTTGAGGATTTTTGTATGTTTATTCATATTATACCGTAAACATACATAGGTATAACACATATAATATAAACTTGCACCTTGGGAGTCCTCTGCTGTCAATGTGTTCCCAGATGGACATCTCCTTCAATGGTTTTCCTTACCTTTTCCCAATAAATGATGAGACTTTTCTTATATTCCGTTGTGTCCTTGCTTCAAAAAGGGTTGTGTAGATAGTCATACGTGCATTTGCTAGTATCGGGTAAAAATTGTTGTCCTGTAGAATCCACCGTCAACAATGAGCTACAAGCCTCCCGCGGTCGATATTCTTTTACATCTTAACTTGTGCAAAGTTATATGTAGTAAAGGAATAAGTGCGTGCATATATTCGTATATCTACACATATGAGTCTGATGCAGTTTACAGGTATTATGAAAGCAACATATACACATAAATGCAATATGAATCAATGTGTGCTGTAATGCACTAGTGATCGCATGGAGCTTTATAGCTTATCCATAACAAACCAAGGTTTTAAGTTCTAGTGGCAAAAATCCACTCATTCATATATGTACCCAATGCATGCAGTTTGGATTTTTGGAAAGGCCAAAGCGGAGAGAGAAAAAAACGGTGCCAATAAAATATCAACCGACCGACTGGGTTTATAGCAGAAGAAAAGTCAATAATTCAGTCCCAATTCCAATTTCGATTTTCATTGTGTCCCAAGTCATCCATATATAACCAAAATCTCCATTACTTACTTATAAGGATCTTTTTTTTCTCCCTTTGAGCACGAACAAGTGAACCAAAAGAGAAAAAACCTTCGCATTCTCTTGATTTGGATGCTTTTTCTCTCTCTGCGATTTTCCTCGCACTGGATTTCTATAGCTTGGTGCATAAATGTAATGCAGTGACATATTGACTTGCTTTTGAACATATTGAAGTTTTTCCTGAGGGGAGGAAAAATCCACTTGAGTGTGGTAACACTACGAGGAGAACTAGAGTTGAAAAAGGATATCTATTAGTTTCAAGCGCTTTTTCCATATTTTATTCCTGTGCACTCCTACAGCCTTGGGTGGTTCTGGAAGAACATGTCAAACCTCATATCGGATTTCAATCTTAATTCGTAAAAAGGTATACTGAGGCGAAGTCTAGTGTATAATTGAAATCGAGGTGGATAAAACTCGGAGCAAATTGTATAATAATGCTAGATTCAGAACAATGCAAAAAATATTTTGAGAAATTCAAGTGTACTACTTTCGCCTGCTATTCCACTGCATCAAAAATGAACCGCAGTTTATAGGGAAATTAGTAGCTTGCCGATTGTTAAATAGCAATAGCAGGTTGCAAATCCTGCAGTTAAAGTTTACCGACCTCGTGAACTTCAAGACATTGTAATGCAATACAAAAAGACATACCCATCCAAGCGTATTCCTTACGAGAGGTTCAAATTCCAAACATGAAAGCTAAAATGGTAATTTTCAACACTGTGGAGGTTCTTACCTATTCTCTACACTTGTTTGCATTTCTATCTTTGACTCATTACTTACTATATTGCAACAGAAGCTCCTTGCAATCAATTTCTCGCCAATTCTCCATATACCATATACCATTTCTTCCCGCATAAGTATATAATTATCCACGCCTTGTATAAACTTTACATTGTATAATGACGCATCAAAGTCAGCTGTCCCTACTGTGAATGGGAACTATTATAAGATTGTTATTAAGGCATGTGTGATGTGAAAATAATGAACCTCTAGTCCGCCCAAGGCGATGGAAGGACACTCAACACAAAAGCCATAACACGCTTACACATACCTATACAGCTCAAAATATATAAAATCTACATGAAAGAAGATTGACCTCCTTGAAAATGTTTGGCATGATTTCGATAGGAAAATCATTATCGAGCCGGCTACCAGGCTAAAGTTCTCATTTATGCATTTTGCACGTTTCTCACTTTAAATTCTACACATCCGCACGCCACTCCAATTGATGGGGTTTATTGTCAACAATTTTCAACACTGAGAGACCCCTCTACACAATATATATCAGGCTTTCTGTTTCATTTCACTGCAGGTATACTTGAAAGCAAGTCAAGTCGAATCAAATGATCTGATTGATTTTTTTGTTGAAGACTTTGTTTTACATTTTTTTAGCCAGTCCACACTTGCAAAAAATTACAATGTGTATTACCTATTATTCTCCTATAATGCTTGTCTCTTGGTGCATTTTACACGCATCATCACCAAAAGAATTCATCAGTGTATTAAATTGGAGGGAATCGATATCGAATCTATCACATGCAATCTTTTCTGCATGAGTGGGTCTTGTGAGAGTGCAACGTTTATTCAACGCTCTATGTATTATAGGTCGACAAGGATTTTATTCGATGGTGAACTTGATATGAATTGATTTTTATTGTTTCAATCTCACATTATTACCTCTCTCACATCATAACAATGTCAGTTTGTATAAAAAAATACAAGTTTCACATCATAGCCACCAATGAGACGTGTAACTTACATGAGCATGTACATTTTTTTCCTGGGTTTTCCAACCTCTTTAAAAATCAAGATCGTGCAAGATTAGAGAGAAAAGTAGAGAGAGAAAAAATTTGAGAAACAAGTGCACTTACAACACATTAATGGCAAGAATGTATACGACAAGTTACTGTTACAATTTTTCATTAAGGCTTGCACTGTAATTAAGACTAATCCGTCGTGTCAGTGGAGTAGTTAAGTTTGGCTATTATGCAATCCTAAAAACAATGTATTTTCTCCCAACAAAAATGTTTTTCATTGGTTTAGTAGCATCCTTCAAGAGAGGATAATGGGACTACACAGTTGAAAAGGAACAAGTAAAATGTGTAGCAGAGCGTCATTATCCAAAAACTGCATTCGTGAGCGTGTACTTGTACCCCTATCAACAAAAGGTGTTTCTCTAAAAGACGTTGTAAAAAGGATTTTAGTGAAAAGATAAGAGCTAGAGCTATGTACAGTAGCAACTGAGATGAGGATGTTAGTTGCACATAAAGAGATGTAAATTGTTATAAACGCCGACATTTTTTACTGGATCATGTTGTTGATGATGGTGATTGTAATGTGGCGTGGTGTTGTTGATAGTAATGGAATGATGATAATGGTGATACTCTTGTGTGTTGAGAATAATCGGGCTTGTTCTCATCTAAATATGTACATTCTTCTTGTAATTCTGATCTTAGATCTGTGTTTAAGCCCACTCAAGCAACATATTTTTATTCCAATAATGAAAAATGTATACCTATGCATATGCTGAGCAGAAAATATAGGTATTTCCATTCCGCACTCATTGGCCACGCAAAACTTTACTTGGACTCATCATCCCTTGTGAGGAGAACACATTGTTGCTCTAGTTTGCTCAAAATCGCACCTTCCAAATTAAATGGAACGGTCGATTAGCCTCTCACGATATGCAATTTACTTGGCATTTTCCTCTTGACTTTGCACGATCATTGCAAAAGATTGGTGGCTAGTTTTTGAGAGTCCTTATGTGCTACATATGTTTATCTCCACAACCCTATACTTTCCTCTTTCGTGATACACATAGAGAAGCAAGTGGCTATACGATCCTCAGACACTTTATATGGACTACACAAACTCGCTTCTTTGAAGTTGCTCTCGCGTATAAGAAAAAATGTCCGTCTCGGTTTGCTCCGTTTGTTAGCTGTGTGTATACACAAAAGCTGCATACGTGCAGGTTCATTGGAGACTATACATTCCTGGGAGGTTCGCGTTCTTGCACTGTATAACTTTGTTATGTAAAAGGTCCTGTTAAGCCCAGCTATTAAATATTTTCTGCTCTCTCTCTCTCTCTGACCGAAAGAGACTCGAAAGCATAGGTATTTTTTGCCTCATCGTGGAAAGGCATTCCATACATGATTGTACGTGGCTAGCAAATGAGTGCAAAAAGAGATTTTTTTGCAGTGTCAGAGTCTTTTTTGGAAGTTCTCAAGAGAGACTACATGCCACTGGCAGAGGCTTATTGGCTCTTATTCCATTAGTAAATGCACGTGTGTACGTGCACTGCTTTTTGTATAAAGAATGGCAGTTATTTACCGCGGTGAGGTTTCATTATTTAAAGTGAGTGTTTGCAGGATGGATGCATATTGCTGGATGAGAACATGTAAAAGTTTGCTACAGTTCGACCACTTTTTCCGTTTGGAAGTGATTAATTTTACTTTTGATGAAAGGATAGTTTGATATGGGCTGGTTTGAATTTGACACTGATCTAGTGTATGATAGCAAGCGTATTACGTATCTTGTAATTGTGTGATTTTATGAAAACGCAAAACCTCAATCTAAGTGTTAGAATAAACTAAACTTTATTTGAAGATTTATGGACGACGTATAAGTTCTAAATTAATATGTTGTTTGTTTGAGCTACAAAAGGAGAAAAATAATTATGCATAATGGAATCAAAGAACTAGCTTCGTTGATCAAAGGAAATGTCAACAGTTCGGAAATTATTGAATGGGGTGTAATTGCTTATGAATAGGTAAAACTGGCGACGTTCCAGACGCATAGTTTACATGTGGTATAAACTTAATATTGGGCTTCTAATTGGGATGAAGACATCAAAAGTCAATAAAGCCCCTTAGTAATTATGAGAATAAGCTGGGCTAGTATGGAAAACAGATTATTTTTAATTATGGATTGCTCAACTAGCAATCAAAATAGAAGAGGAGTGTATAAAGCAAAAAATAATATTACACAAACAGTTTTTATACCAATTCTACCACAAGCTCTACCCTTTTGTCAAAGAAAGTCCACTAAATGTTAAAGCAAAAACCAGAGCATTACCAACTTCTAGAAAATATTCCTAAGCACCCATAAGCCATTTATTTTGCTGTAATTCAAAAGTAAGAGAAAATCTTTTATCTGAAAGAATTTCCAGGCTTTCCTGGAATAACAAAAGTAGCGAAAGAAATCACGTTTAAGCTTGGAAAGACTTAAATAAGCGAGGAAATTTATGCAAAATCTATCTACAAAAGCATTGCCTCAACCTTACTCATCTATTTACTGTATTTCAAGAGTTTTCCTTTTTATTTTTTACCATCTTATCCCTCTTCTTTTTTGTTGAATACGGGTGGATGTGGATACAAAGGCGGGGTGACGGATGTATGTGTTGATGTGTCTCCTTTGGCTTTCTCTACTCTTTTTTCGATGAACTCTGGGATTTTTACACAGCTGTTGAAGAGGAATCAACCGGGTGGAGGATTTATTTGCAAAATGTCAAATTCAGATTACTTGCCTCGCTTTTACTTTTAAAGGAAAAGATTGAAGAGGATTAAAACTAAAGGTTTCCTTCTTCCCTTAAACTCCCCTTCATCTTCGTGATTTCTTTTTGTCAATGAAGGCTTTCAATTTAAAGATAAGCTGGGCAAGATACAAAGGAAAATGTATATACCTCCGCTTAGGGGATGATCCCTTTAAAAAAATTCCATTCAGCTATTGAATGACTTGTAGGAAAAGTGCGGCTTGATTCA
The DNA here is from genome assembly GCA_027743935.1 of Sinodicranocentrus sp. ZH6. Taxonomy (NCBI): domain Eukaryota; kingdom Metazoa; phylum Arthropoda; class Collembola; order Entomobryomorpha; family Entomobryidae; genus Sinodicranocentrus; species Sinodicranocentrus sp. ZH6. The sequence continues at coordinate 39,891 of JAHZNA010003415.1, forward strand.
CACCCCAAATTATAAACTCCCCAGACTGCATATGGAACACGTCTGTTGACAAAGATGACTCAAATCATGAAATGCCTTCATACTTTCTAATATATACACACTTTATATAAATCTAAAATGCATTTTCAGCTGAAAGGGATTTGTAGACGAAAGCATGCTACGCGAGTGGTTAGATAGATGAATATTTGGACAGGTTCCTTTTGACTCAACAGATTCGCCAAGATCCAATTCCCTATCCGCATACAAATGTTCTTCTCCACGCTCTTCGACTTCCAGGATGAGAAAGGCACGAGAAGAATTTGTGGGGTGCTTAGAACAAGCAAATCATTCTTTTCAAACCTTTTCACACAAACCGTCTGCATAGAAAAGTGCACAAGTACCCTGTCTATCCTCTTGCCCACTGTATAACTTTCTTGTGTAATTTTCTCTTGCGAAAATGGAGAAAAGGTTGTCTACACATATTCAACTCTTTCCCCGTGTTCCACATAATATGGGAAAAATGAAGAGAATCAAAAGCGAATGAGGTGAACGAGTCAACTGGGATGTATTTAGTTCAGTGGAGTGGTGTATTATGAAGATAGTATTTCTAAACGGAGGATATTCTATTATACATCCTTGTATTCCTCCTTCCTTCCTTTCCCTCCGCATGGGAAACTCACTCAGCGGGAAATTCCAAGGAAAAATGTTCCTCTTTTGAGAACACAAAAAAGAGAAAACGGAGGAAGAGAAAGAGAGTGAGAGGAAAGTGTGTGAAAAAAGACGAGCTGGAGTGAAAAATAAAAAAGAAGAAGAAGGGAAGATATGCATTATACATTTTCTCTCTCGGTTTTTTCGGATAAAGGGGAATGCATCATTCAAGAAAAAATACATATGGATAGAGTTAGAGTGGCACACACCGTATGTTACTTCATGACATGACATGCTCTACATATCGACACGAGGGAAAATATACTCATCTTCACCTAAAGAGCAATGAATAAAAGGAGGCATGCATATGTAGGCGATTCTGTGGTGATTGTAAGTATTTCCGCTGAGAGATCCGAAGACATTTCATTATTATGGATTCCGTTCCTTCCTCCTTCACTTGCTTGCTTAACATGGATGAAAATTTTTGCTAGAGAAAAAAAGGATGAAAGATTGTGTGTGCTGTTTTTTTTTCTTGTGGGAGATTTCGTTTCGTTTTCTTTTGCGAAATCAACCATGCTTTCATTTCCCTCACACGTATAGTGCTTGAAAGCAAGTGTACTTATCGGAAGAAGGAAAATCCCACTGTGTCAGTAATGAGAAAGGCAAGGGCGAATTTTTTTTCTGGAGTAAATAACCAATTCAATATTACACTCACGTTAAGGTTGGCTCCACGCATAGTTCGGTATATCAATGACATGTAGTGTGATATGCATAGCATGAGATCATATGATCAGGAGGTTGAACAAGGCACGAATTCAGCAAATTGTTAAGATCAACCGGATCCCTTTCTTGCTACATGCTATGATACTTCTTGATGCAGAGTTGAATTTTTCCCCTCTCATGATTTGTTTAAAAAGAAACAGTTTTTATTTTTTCCTATACTTGCAAACCGGAATGGCCTAGTTTGCTAGCTTCCCTCTCAATTCCTCTGTGTAGTACGGTTGGCTTAATAAACAACAATAAAAAACAGCGGTATACAGGATGAATATGCCTGCGTAGTACGGAATGTAGAGCAAGACATCAAGTCATGCAACAGTCTGGCTCTAAAGACGAGTCTAAGATATTGGCTCTCTTGTGAATCCCCAAAACATTCCTGTTTAAACAAGTTTCCAGCTTTCAGTATAAAATGGATTTTTCATCATGTTTTCTCAACGAGGATTAACAGGCAACTTGTATATTTTGTTGGACGCTCTGCAACATCTGCATACACATCCAGGCAGAGAAGAAAAAAGTTGCATGTACTGGATTTTTCTTCCAAACTTTCTCTCCACTTTTTTCACATAGCTCATGTTGATGGCTATATTTATGTATGGAAAACTTGTGTAACTCGTGGTAGGTATATCGCTACTAGTAAACTATGATATTTTTGATAATACATGTGTTGCTTTCAACTTTCTACGAGTTTTTTCTTCTTTCTTTTCTCCTTTCCCTCAGTAATGTATCTTCATGATGTTTCATTCATTGAGACAGGCTGCTCGCAGCATTTTGTGGCGAGTTAGACAACCGGAGGTTTTCTTGAATGGTTAGTGGAACACCTTTTTCCTTTATTTTTTTTTCTTCGTGAAATGATTGTGGATGGGTACATTAGCACATATACTGTTGCTTTTCGTACATGGTGTACGTATTCTGTTTTTTTCTTCAAAAGAGTAATCTGTATTACTAGGCTATTTTGCCCATCTTCATCATTTTCATTCTAGGCTAACTTGACATGGCTGGTGGGAATGTAGAGCAAGGGAAAAATCTTATCTTGATGAAAATTATTACGTGGTGGAATTCGAATACTTTGTGGATCTTTTATTTTCCTTTCCATCTGCGTCCTTCAAGATTTTCCGTGAATTTGAGAGAATCACCGAAAAGTAGGGTAAATGTAAAGTGGAGTGACGAAAAGGGAGAGGAAAAAACAAACACGTTCATTTTCATTGTGTTTTTCCTCTATTCAAAAAATAATCCTATATGACCATAGCCTTCCTTGAAGGAGAGCTTATGGAGAAGAAAAAAATGGTGAGCGTATGCATAAACCAGTTGAAAGAAACCAAACAAAACGTGATTTACATTTAAAGTCAAGGAGAAAAATGTTTAAGTCAGCAGTAGCAGCGGAAGTAAAGAATTGGAAGAGAAAGGAGGGGATAAGGTTGTTTAAAAAAGGAGGAGGAAAAAAAGGGAATACTTTGAATATATTCTGATCAAAATGAAGTCATCCCTTTGTTGCAATGTACAAAACTGTAATGGTCACAGTAGTGAAGAATATTGGGAGAGTTTTATATAGTCAGATATATGCATATATTTTCATGTACTTTTCCACTTTACTTTATTCCGCCTTTCGGCCATTTCTCCGTTCCAACTGTGGTAACAAAATGGCTTGTATTTCAATGTATGCAATACTTTCGATCTTTTCTCCAACTTCGATTTCACTTTCCCTTTCTCAACTTCGTTTTATTTCTTGTAAGGAAGTTTTTTTTGTCTGTGATGGAGTGTTTGTCCATCTTGGACTTCATCTTGGGCAGAAAAAAGGATTCAAAATTTCCAAACTCTATTTTGGCACAAATACACATTTCTACTATAGCATGATAGCTTGTTCCTTTTTCCCATGAATTCTATACATATCAAGTTATTCTTTCCTTGAGATGGAATGATTTGCATTTCATCTAGAAAACTTTTCAGGAAAAGTCTTTATCAACTCTGTCTCCAAAGAAGGGAAATTCTCTTAAAGTTTTAAACTTCAAAGAGCAACTGGAAAAATTGCTGTTGGAAAATTGACATAAAGTATAAATTCGTAAAGTCGTTAAAAGCAACTCAAGTAAATAAAATGCATTTCGTTTGAAATTTAAATGTGTACAACTCTCCCGCTTTTGTGTAGCTACTCTCTAAAGAAACCATTTGAATTATTCCATTGCACCAAGCATGAAACCCCTTTTGGAAGAAAGGACGCCAGGTATTTCTACAATTCTAAGAATCTTGCTTTTAAGATTTGTCGAGAAAGTCTTCAAGAGAAAATTATACCGTCAAGCTCATTATAATCGCAGACAATGCAAGACGTAATGATAAGAAAATCTTGCAGTTTGCATTACCTACTCTACCGGTATCCTCTTGCATAAAATGTGATATCATTTCATTCCATTTCACTCCACTCGAGCACCTTCAACTGAGGAGAAGTATGCAAAGAAAAACTCACGCTGCCACCACTTGTTTTCTCCACTGCACAAGATAATACTCGATGCGTTCCCAAATAGCTTTACTTCATTTGGGTTAGCTTCCTTGTAGCTTTCTCATTTTTTTTTGTTTATTCCTCACGTCCACAAATACAATAGGAAATTCTTTAACCGTATATTTCTATGCATGCACTCACGAGAAGAATCCTTTACTTCGGCAGGATACAATGGGCTTATCCTGCAGCAAACCCTTGACGGGGTTGGTGCAAAATTTGAGCTGGGGAAATCCTCCCTTGCAAGTTGCAAGTACTTGCCTCAGATCTCTATTCACTTTCGTTTTTTAGGTCCATCCTCTCTTTCTCTCTTGCTATCCATCTCAGCTTTTGTGTTTCTCTTTCTGTTTCTCTCCCGGTCCCTAAGTCTCTGAAGAGGGATTTGGAATGCATACTTTTCCCTTGTTATGAAAACTGCCTATATTTTATTACGAAACCTTTTTGCATCCAAGTTGAGAAGAAAAACAGCATTACAGACTTGCTTTCCCTTCTTCATCCGTAAAAGCTATTTCAATAATGGTAGGAAGAGCCAGAGCACTCGTGTGAGGATGGAGGATATACGAAGGGGATATATGGTGGAGTGCTATATCCATAAAGTAAACGCTGGTAGGTTTTTATGCGTAGTTATTTTGTGCAATTTCTAGTGACAGAAGCTGTCTCATGTCAAGGTGCCTGAATAAATCCCATTTCTTGTGACTTCCTCCGCTCACCCATCCATCCATGCATAAAGATTAGTTACACTTTGGAGAGAGAAAATGTGTGAAAGCATATATTTATTCGAAAATAGTTGGGCAATGTATACAGAGCTTTTGGACCTATCCGGATGAAGGGGGACCTAAAAGATATTTGGCTGAAAATTTGTACTCGGGGGTACTTCGATATGAGAAAAAAGAATCCGA
>JAHZNA010003416.1:0-10312 GCA_027743935.1 Sinodicranocentrus sp. ZH6
TATCACTTCCAGCTTCTCACTCCAGTAACAGTAATGAAACTTGCCCATGCCTCTACTGTAGAGTAGTTGTCACCGATACTATGGGGTGTAGGTACAATTTGGAATTAGGCACGGATTTTTTGGCGTCAACAAGGCGTTATTTCTTATCTAGTTTACTTATTCATCTGAGACTACATTACAAAATGTAGTGTAAATTGATTAGTTCTAACTCGGTAAGTGTTATGTAAAAGTATTTAAGTCGTATTTAAAGTAGATAAAATTGAGCTTTTAAACTGGATGTGACTAGCTAGTCTACTGTTGACTGTGGCATGTTGCTCCTCTGTCCATTAAATGTGTGTATATGGATTTCTTCAAAGCGTATGGTATCTTATTCTTCTTTGAGTCATGTGGATGGATTTCAAGAATTGTGCCGTTAACTAATAAATTCTTAATTGAAATTGTCTTCACCAAACATTTGTAAACTCGTCTTGGTAAAATTCTACCAAGTTTAAATATGAGCCATTCTAGTTCAGCAATGTCCTTGATAACTTGGCATAAAACGTTTACAGCTGAAGCTGATCTGGTTTCCTAAAAGAATTTCTTTTTGTTCTCATTCTCATTATTTAATAGCATGTCAATGTTGCGAACATATCTAAAAAAATCTTACTGTTAAGCCATTCGTCGCAAGTCCAATGATCATAACCATCATAACCGTCGACAAAACAAAAAACAGGAAGAAGTAATTGAAGACAGAAAATGGGTTTTCGATGTCACCTTTGTCGCTAGTAAAATCCTCGTAATTCATTCTACCAGTCAATACACGAATAAATGATCGGGATAAGTTTCCAGACAGCATAAATCCGTGTTCACTCTAAAGCATGAAAGTCAGTCTATATATTTCTCCAATAACTTGATTTCATAAATTTACGAAAACTTACCTTATGAAAGATAAGGGAATATGACGCTGACAGAGCGATGAGTTGACAAATGGCCACCATCCACAAAAACTGAATGTAGTTCTTTACAATCTGAAAGGTGAGCAGATTGTAACAACCGTTTTGTTTTATGTGCCAACAGCACTCCTACGTAAAAGCGAACTTAAGTATATAGTTTAAAGTACCTGGAAAAATGTTTGTACGTATACCGCTGTTTGATTAAACTTTGTCAAATACGCGAGCAAGACTAACCAGCTAGTCATGACCCCAAACTGTAAAACACCATGTAATATAAATGAAGTTGTGAGAAGTGGAAATGAATCATACTAACACACTTACTAAAATCACTTTAAGCTAAAATGTTTAATTAGTTAATTAAAATAGCACGAGTAAACATACCGCTGTTACATCCTTGTTGACTGACTGACGAGGAAAAGGGAATTCAAATCCAAAACTAGGTAACAAGCACATGAAAAACGCAACGAAGGCACAGAAAACTTCCCCAATTCGTCTTGTAGTTGTTAAATCAAACTGAAATCCTGTTGCGCAGAATGTAGTGGCTGTTTTAATAGCGGATATAACCGCCATCGAAGTTAGAAGGATGATGGAATATTTGGAGAACATTGCTTCTTCGGCTTCGGCAGGTTCAGCAAGAAATGCATGAAAAGCATAATTAGTGAATAGCAGGGCGAAGAGCAGCTATAGAAATCAACGTTGTGCATTTAGATAATGAATGAATTTCGATGTACTCGCAGATATGTACTTACATAGTACACTTACATGATAAATTACTAGCATAATAGAGACAAACTGATATTTCTGATATTTGAGAGTTGCAAATGTCGTCACTAAAGGATGTGACAATATTTTATCTCTGTCATCCATGTCCACAATTTCCTCTACAAGATGAACTAAAACTTGAGCTTCACGGAATTCCCCAGGTAGGTCCCCTGGGCACTCGAGCAAATCTCTAAACGACCGGTAGTTAAATTACAAGCATTATAGATACAGATATACCCAAATATACAAGACGGATGAGCAACAAATGGAATACTTTAATTCTATTTGTATTGTTGTTTCATCTTCTTTGCCTTCTTCAACCTTTCCAGAAGGACGCGTAAAATGTATGCATTGGCTTAGCATTTCTAAGAATGGATCAAGCATCAAGGGTTTCTTCTGAATGGCACGGCACAACAATAATGTTTCTTCATCCGGTAACCTATATATTCAAGCAATTGGAAAATGGAAGAAAACGATTACGAATAAATCACAAAATATGTGAGTAAAAGAGTACCTTGCCCGACTCTTACTTTTGAACAAGATAACTCCAGTAGTTTCTTAATATTGCAGCTCCCTTTTGAACATCCTTGTTTGGAACATTGGTCTTGGATTTCAAGGCCGAAGAAATTAGTTCAGTTGTAGACGCAACATGGTCAACGCCATCATGGTGCGGTGTTCTACCGTAAACCGAATGACTTCCAGCGTAAACTCCTTCCACTTGATCGCCGTCAAAAGTCTTTGTTCCTACATCTTGGAGAAACAACTGAGTCCACATTTTTTTCATAGATTCAGTACAGCTACACCCTAATCGAACAGAAAATTGGTTAAGTAGGCGTATAACATTTTTAAGCAGAAAATAAAATTTATCATCCATTATTTTGTACCGGTGACGAAAATTCGTCGAATTTTTTCAAACTCTTCAGCATCACAAGATCCAAACCGCTTCAGCGGTATTTCCTCGTCTGCAACTTTCGGTTTCTTCACATCTTTGTTCTTGCTTACTGCATCATCATCAAAACATGCTATTTTAGCATCATCCATAGGTTTCCGTGAACCGCTACCGTTTACAGGCGCAGACGCCATGTTGACCCTACAAAACAGATTTTCTCCATGTATTACCAAAATTATCTTGATAGAATGTAGAAAGTCGCTTTTGTATAATAGCTCATGAAAAATACATATCTATCTCGCTGTATGAGCAATACTTTGAAAAGAGACAAAGAAAAGAACTTCTTTTATGATTACGAGAACAAGTTTAGAGGATTTCTTAAGATTAGTATCATCCACACATCAAACGTCTTACTATGCATTATTAATACACTAACCAATTAAGTTACAACCAGCAGCGCGTCTCCGTTGTTCCTGCCTGTTTGAGATCTTTTACCGAAAAAATACAAGATATCACATCACTGTCGTACTGTCAACTGTGTGTCGTATACACATACTGACATTTCATTAGTCCTGCCAGTTGCACAGTTGCACTGCACCTTCTAAACTAAAAGTGTGCGTGTACCCAAAAGAGCAAGTAATGTAAACCCTTTCTGTCAACACCTCAGCTGTTGTATACAATGCATATTCTTACTTTATGAATATGTGAATTGGGAAGTGAAGGCTGCTAGAAGTATTCAGCAGGGACGCTGACTCTTTCACTTTCATTGAGATACTGTGAACAACAGTTTTAAATAGCTTTATTAAGAAGGTTGAGTAGAGATTAGCTTGCCCACATGTTTGACTTGAACCCAACCAAATATGAGAGGTGAGAGACGGAGTCATTTTTAGTGTGCACGCACGCAACAACCCAATATTCATCATAAGGAAATGTTTAATGGTGTGTAGGCCCAGTCCAGCCACTCGCACTCCAGCCAGGTTCATGATTCATAAGAGTTGGTTAAAAAGAAACAGTTCATTTTCCTTCCTACCTTTACCTGGGTCTTATGTTGAGGTTTTGGATTGGAATTACATACATGGCAGGATAAATGATTGAGCCCTTAGCACAGTGAAGAATTTTATAGATACATAAAGCATTGAAACACAGAAAGGAAGTGTGCATAGTTTTTAGTGATAAAGCGAGCACATATAAAGGCTGCTATCTGCTATCCGTTCAAACCGCAACTTCATAAATTAAGTCAAAGGTAAACTTGCTCATGTCCAATGTCAATATTAGCTGTTTGCTGGAATGGGATTGGATTATTGCCCACCATATTATTGCCTGTAAATATTGCCTAATTTGGGGAAAAGCTGAATCATTTCATGACAAGATAATATTCAGTGCAATGGCGGAATTACAAATGTATTTTTTTTGTAAATGACACTAGGTTTTCGGAAGGTTTAATTTTGGGTTTTCGGTCCTACTTATGTTGTGTCTTGTGTCATGCGATATACATAATACATACGTATATTCGATCATTCCATGCTTTAAAGTTTCGAGGATTCGTTAGAAGATTGCTTTCCTGGATCAAATCCTTTATTTTCCTTCGCTGTATAAATGCACATAAAAGGATGTTACTTTTTTAATAGAATTATAACGTCAAAAGTCAAAAAACAGCTTTGCAATTGCAAAATAGGAAGAGAATTCATCCCTGAAAATTAAGCACAGGGATCATTTCAAGGCATATGGTATATGTACGTATGTGATGTAATGTGATGTGATGTGCATGATATGTTTTACTTTATCATCGCTAGTTACTGGGCACGTGTTGGTGTCTCTTGACTCTTGTTGACTTGTATTCTCAGGTGTATTAAGCGTAACGTGACGTGATACATGACAGAGTCGCTAAAACGCATATGAGCGTACTAATTGTTTGTGGCACATCCAATTAGGAATTTGTTACTTTAACTTTACTTCTATCGCTTCCATCCACCTGTGTCGATGAGTTTATTTCATTCATTGTAAAATCTGACCCGATTTTCTATTTCATTGAGATACAATGTTTTACATACTTGTAATATTACATTCATTCATATACTCTAAAAGGGATCTTATTTTATTATAATCTATTGGGTTGGACCTGAAGTGCTTCAGTGAGCAGTGAGTTGTCCGCGAGTAACAAGTAATGTTGTGGAATGGAAGATGGCTCACTACTCTGGCAATGATTTGGTGCGGTGGTTAAATATTCTGAACTGAATATATTTTGCAAGCAAATTCTTAAAATATTGCGAATGGAATTCTGCAAATGATAATTTTTCGGTGATATAAGTGCAAGGGCATTTAGCATTATGCATGGCATAAATATTTACTTAGAAAGTTCTACAAACCACACAAACATAACAGTACCGATCGATACTGATACTGATATACGTGAAAATTTGTATGGCCATGCCTAATGTACTTTTAATCTTTTAATTATTATTTTTGCAAGTATTCCTTTTCATCTCATACAATGTGCATGTTGCCCTAAACTCACTTGTTGCACAATCAGACAACCTATGGATGCACACAAAAAACAAAACTTCTCCCGTCTCGTCTTGACTGTTAACTTTAGAAAGCCCTCTACAAGTATAATTAATTATGCACATGATAGGATTGGAAATAAGGAAGCATTTTTATTAGTTAATAAAAAACAAAGGTACACATCTCATCTTCTTTTGTTTTGGTTTGCGCACTTCCCTCACACGATGTCACAGCAATGTGAGAAGGTTCGATTGGGATTCTAACCATACAATACCAATACGTACATGCAATCTTTTGTTCCTAAAACATTATACCAAGACATCAAGTATCCATAAAGTCATTTTACATAGGCATAAAGTCAATAGTCTACGTATTGTGGATTGTGTTCTTGCAGATGTTATACAGATACAGCACAGCATTAAGCTGCTGTCGCTTTATTGCGTTGCGATGTGCAATTCTATGAGCGTCAGCAAGTGAGCATAAAGGAGAAAACAGAAGGAGCATGTGACTTGCCATTTTTTTCAACAGGCACACAATTTTACAAACGCCAGTTGTGCTTTGTGCCATGCTAGCAACTCTTTGTCAGCAGGGATGCATGCAATTTGCAAGTTTGCAAAAAAAATTCTGAACGTGGGTAATATTAAGAAGGGGTTTGACTAATCTGCACAACACAAGTTGGTTGGTGTGCTCCTGCTCGCACTCCAGCCAGCTAATATGCACGAAAGAAACGTCATTTCGTTACGAAGTAATGAATGATTAGCGAAAACCATATTAAACTATGATAACACGTCATCCACAAATATTTTTATCCTAATCCTAATCCCAAAGCACTTCACACAAATGCATACATACATACCTTAGTTAAAAAAATAGCTTCAATTATCATTACTCGTTTCCTGCAATGCAATGCAAATCCACAGTGTACTCCCTTTCAACCAAATACACATGTGCGTGTAGTATGTTTTAAAGTATTAGATGGTGGTCGCATATTCCATATATATTATTCATATATTTGTATTGGTGTATTTCGCATATAGCCAAACTTCTCCAACACAACTTTTGCTCAACAACATCCAAATTTTTAGGTATATGTATTGTATTTTATTGCGTATCGCTGGGTTCATGTAAAGTATATAGTTATCGTGGGTATTGGGTATGCGTAAAAAGTCTTCTACTATTACTGCTTTTAGGAACGTTTTCTTTCTCGAATGTATTTGAGTTTGAGTGTGAGTCATTCTCATACTTTTGTTCATCATCATCACCTCTACTCCCTCGTCAAATCATATGCCCGTTTGTTTGGTAAACGTATAATATAAACTTTGGGTGGATATTGGATATTGTATACGAGCTAGCAAAGCATAAAAACGAGTGGGAGGAGCCTCTTGCATATATTCCATGTTGTTGTAATCGCGTATTGTGCTTTTGTGGTCTGCTGTTTTGGTTGCTATCGTGTTTTGGTAATCACTTTTATGTACTACGTAAAAACATTTATTCAGTACATTGCAAATATTGCAGTGCAGTAATTTTTAATTAGGAGCAGAAGCAAGAGACGAGAGTTACGAACGAGAAGAAAGAAGAATATCAGGACTATTGAATTTCTCTTATCGAACTCGAAGTGCATTTTCCTATACATGTAAGCTGCTTATTATTAAATTTATAACAGCATCTGGTTGAGAATCTTCCATTTCCACTTTAATTTTTTGATCAACTGGAACTAAGCTTTAGTTTTTGTTGGAATCGCTTTTAGTTTCACGTCGCAGAAAAGTGGGAGTTAGCAGAGTCATCAAAAATTGGCTGACAAGTAAAGTTGGAAGTAAGTGAACTTTAGCCATCACAGTAGTGATGTATCTTTGAGCCAGCAGTCATAATTGGTGTGGCTGGTGAACTGTAAATACTATTAGGTGTGATTTATTGTTATATTTTTCACAAATTTTAATTAGCTATTTTGGGAAAATTCAAGGTCATTCAACTGAGAAAATATGAAGTTTCAATACAAAGAAGACTATCCTTTCGAGAAGAGGAGGGCTGAAGGGGAGAAGATTCGTCGCAAATACCCTGACCGCATTCCTGTAAGTGTATTTTATTTAGGGTTTCAAGAAAATTTGTCTTAATGTGTGACTAAAAAATATTGTATTAATTCGTTAAGTTATTAGACACCGCATTTTTTTATTGTGAATTTGTGGCTAATTATATCGTAAAACTCGGGATTGACGTTTTACCCTATCCAGGAGCATCATGATGAGGACTTCTTCCTGTACATTGCTTATTCGGACGAAAGTGTTTATGGATGTTAAGCGGAATTCATCAGTTTCCTGTTCTATATATTCAGTTAGAGAGTAAGGAGGGAGAGCAGTTTCTTTAAAATATCATGATTTAATTAATTCCATCAGTTGTCATTTGTCATCATTCAAGATGCATTGGTGAGGGTTATATTTTATGAACTTTCCAATACGTCATGGAAAATCAAAATTATTTGTAATCGCAACACCATTCTATAGTTTTGGCTGCAGGCTTTCTTACAAAGTCTTTAAAATCCCTGCCTCCGGTCTTATATTTTAAAAGCAAGTTAAGATCAGAGTAGCAGCAAAATTCATCCAGCACTATCTACAGTATGTGAATAAAGGAAAAATAAAACCCATTTATATCGTAAAAGTATTGGCTGCCATCAATTGGTATTCTATGATTAGAAAGAGGATGAGGTTAGTGTAGGTGGTTAAGAATGATGTGCGAATGCAACGTCATGTATTTAATTTGAAGTTTGTTATAATATCCAATTTGTAAAATATCTCGGCATTAATACGATGTTTAGTCCTACCAAGTTAAGAGTGTACACAATCTGCAGTATTTGCAGTCATTTAGAAGTTAGTAACACAGCATTTTCAGTTATAATACGTGATATCTATCGTGCTTATGATTTGCTGAAATGAAAATGTAAAAACGAACGCAAACGCAGTATAATATCGCAAAATGTTATTTCATTTCTTACAATACGCAATAATTTGGGTTTTACGATTCCATAGATGTTTATTAACTTTTGCAAAAAATCGGCTCCGTCGTGGGCGTTTAGATTATTCTTTGAGATTTATAATGGAGTTTAAAATATTATCATTACACAATGAGGTGATTGCGTATTTTTATAGAAAATTGGCAATACGTTTGGTCGAGTGAATGAAAATAGATAAATTTTGTATTAAAGTTCTTTTATCATGATTTGAATAGGTATATCAAGTCTCTTTTATGACTCGTTTAATTAAATTTTACTGAACAGTTATTTACAGAATACCTGTATGTAGCAATCATGTATTCTATTAAATAAAAAATAAAAAATCTAAAAACCCAACATATATATTATTCGGTATTTCTTCAGTTAATAAGTATATTCATTGACTCCACTGTCTGCAGTAGTACGAGATGACTATAAAGCTTCAGCGAGGATTTGATGAAAACTTTCAATTCACATGAAACTTCACGTGCGTATAACCAAACGCCCTAGCGTACTTTTTACGTACACATAATAATATATCTTATAATAAATATTCGCAATAGACAATTGACTCACGTATAGATTGAAAGTTCTAAGCTTTATTTTTAACTATAAGAACGAGAACATCTTAAATGAAACACATTTCAGTAAAAAATAACTTAGAAGCACAGAGGACCTGACCCTGAACGCCATAATAATATATGTATATTCAAATAGTTAAGTCAAGTACGTAGTTGAGCGGAGGCTAAAGGCACGGTAGAACATCCTGGACAACAATGTAAAGTTTCGTGCATAAAAAGGTCGCAATCCAAACAAAATAACCTTTTACATTGCTTACAGCGATAAATCTGCAAATGAAATAAAACTACCAAGATTGCTATTTGTTGAATGTATGTATTGCAATTTGAAACTATACGTATGTAATTAAAGTCAAAGTTACGTGTTTATTTTTATCTGGAAGTGGTTTATGACATCCAAAGCAATTGCAAGCTACTGCCTCAGTTTCCTCAAATGGATCCAAAGGAAAGATGTGCAAAAATGAACGAGCAAGATGCGGTGCTGATACAAGGGTTAAACTACATGCCTTGCATTCCACTGGTAATTCGCAGTACTTGCTTTTACATTGCGGGCATATATAACCTCCTGAGGCAAACTTGCTAGAGCTAGAAGACGCATCCTCCAAATGACACAAGCACATAGCAGGGTCGTCAGTTTGATTGCGCTGTGGAAAGCCCATTTTTATAAGAGATGAATCACTTTTCCCAGCAACTGGCGGAGGCTCAATGTGCTCCCGAACAAGTTCTTGAAAGTGGGATTCATCCAAAATTACATTGAAAGTTCCAGACGTTTCTTTGCTTAGGGCTTTACAAGCTCGAACTTCAGCTGCTAAAGAGATCACGGACACCCGAACACCATTTTTCTTTAGCTCCTGTATAATAGTTTAAAATATATATTATAACAAACAATGTTGAAGACTTCAGTGAAACAGGTGCGCTACCGATCATTGGTACCGTGAATGCGCCACCCTATGAATTTAGACTAACTACATTGATGTGTGCCACGCATTACGCATGCACCACTCCCCAACCTACCATTGTAGTAGCGTTTATATCTCCGGGATCGCAAGTAGTTAAACTCCCGTGTATTAAAAGAATTTCTCGCGATGTGTGACTCGGCATATGACGCAAGGAAGACATCGCGATTTCCAGCGCATTTTGAAACGAAGGTTCACCGGAACATGTGTACTTATCTAAAGTTTTCACAACCTCAACATGCTTGCGAGAATTGCCACTCATATCGGATATTTTCTCTGCACCTTTATTTCTTGTGCCTATCCAACCCAATTGACTCATCGGATTTCCATCAAAGAACTCATCAACGAACCTTTCTAAAATCTAATACAACCGACAAGCTTTTTATAATTTGTAGATCTTCAAAACTAGTTCACTACATGACAAACAATTGTGGAAACCTTTTGAGTGGACATGATTCGGTTAGGTCTCAAATCCTGATCAAGCATACTTGCCGATAAATCAAGAATCACATACAAGTGTCTCATAATTCCAAGACGAACGTTACCAGCTGCTCTGCGTTCCTGAAGTCTCCTTCGACGATTTTTTTCAATAATCTCCGCAATCGCACCATCAAGTAAACCTTCCGCATCTTCCTCAATTGCTTCCCTAAATTGTAGTTGAAATAAAAGTATGCATTATTTTACAGCGATTTTTTGCACTAACTCTAAAT
>JAHZNA010003417.1:0-11490 GCA_027743935.1 Sinodicranocentrus sp. ZH6
TTAACTTCGATATGCATAATAATACAAATTCATTCTGTATCATTTACTCTTATCCGCATTTTCCCAATTCCCATAAGAATTTATTTAATCTGTAAAAAAAATGTCTTTAAAACTTCCTCTCATCCATTCCAGCACAGCTTCCATTTAAAAGTAAACTTTATTCACATCCCATTCCATTTTTCCATTTACGAACAGCTAACTTAGGTCTGTAACACAAAGACGCTGAGACCCATATCAAACATACATTTACTTTCATATATTTACATCATATAAGCACCTATCCTCCTACGCACGCTTCGGCGCAAGAGACCCAGCAACAGAAGAAGATTCATACGGTAGCTCACGTCTACATCAGCAACATCGCAAGCTGGCTGTGTAAGTTTTTTTCTCCTACCGTCACGTCATCATATCATACACCATTGAGATAAAGGGAGCTCAGACTGTTGCTACTAATATGGATAGGAATGTTTTCAATATGTTGAGAAATGCTGGAACGTTGTTGTGCAGAAATTGGCTGTCCTACCAACTGGTGGGAGCGTAAACGAAGACAAGGAAAACAGCGAGTCAAGCAAAATTCCCTATCTTCTCTACTCTCCTTCACAACTGGAAAAACATACAGGCACACAGAGTCACACACTCTCTCTCTTCCCTGCTTTCACTCGATTTCTCTGAATGAAATTTTGGGTTTGAGGGATCCCGTGCGATGCAGGGTCTTTCTCACTTTCTCCCCTTCATCCAATTACGTTGAATAGTTCCCCTCAACCTGGTCGGCCTGGATCGGGGAGATTGTGACGCATTTTATTCCTCGTCGGTCCCACTCCCGTCACAGCCATCAACATACGTGTGTGGGTGGAAACTCTTGGCCAAAAATAGAATCCCGTCCAGCAGTTCACTTTTCCTATCAAAAGGAAAATGACATTAGGCTATACCTCTACATTAAAAAATACATCCTTGTATGGATACAATCATGAAACTCCTCAATCTTTTCACAGAGATTGTGAAAGAATGTAGGAAAACCAAAGGAAAGTTGAAGAATGTATTTTGCACACAGGAGGTGACACTGGCTCAGTATGAAATTAAAACCACACAAGCACTGCTTACGGATCCACTCACTTGTGCATTCTTCCCCTCACAGTCTACTTATTGGTATTCACATCTTGCCCAGTAGATTCTCTCACACAAGTAGCCATTCCACAGTGGAGCATGAGGAATGCCGACAAACAATGTAGATAATAATATTATCTTACATGAGAAAGCATGCCTTGCCTAGCATTATTAGTTGACCTTAATATCCTTCTTGCCTTTGGACTTCGATACAACCAAAGTCTTTGTAAATAACTTAAACTATGTATGCTGTACCAATGTCTTGTATTACTTTCCAGGTTATTTCATCTCTTCCGTTTTTCCTTCTTGTTTTGGGGAGAATAGATACTTCTTTGTTGTGAATGAATAGTCCAGTATTCCCTATAATTTCCCCGGATGTACTTCTCATTGTGTATGAAATTCTTTTGTGTGGCTGAAGTAATACGAGGGTATTTTCCCAACTTGAGTCATATTGCAAGCATCAAAAAGAACAGCACATTCCAATAAGATGCTTTTGTCTGGGGATTACGGTACACCTGCACACTTATTACTTCTCATCTTCTTGATACCCTTTTATGTGGGAAGCTTATGAGGTTCCAGAGGTAAATGAAATTTGCGGAATTTTGCTATATTTTCTTGTGATGTTTTGGATTTAGCGGAAGCTATACATATTGTTTTCTGTGGATACACCATAGAAAAGCTTCCCTAAAAATGCGACACGAGCACCTCTAAACTTAATGCCCTTGACGGTGTTCTTGTTGTGTAGCTGGTTGTCAAACTTGGTGACAGGAATTTCAACCATGTATTTTCTTTTATTCTTAAAAAGCCATGTGGTAGGCGTAGGCACGCACGACACTAAATTATAAGGGCACAGGGGAGCGAATTGTTGACATTGCTTACTGACAAGTACAAGGATGCGGGAAAGTCAACGCTGAAAAGGACTAAACAAGTTATCCAACCAATTTTCAAAATAAATAACCTCCAGCAGAAATGGATCATAATTACCTCAACTTTGTGACTAAGGTAGGAAAAGCAAGCTATTTTCAGAAAACGAGATTGGGTTGTGGTTTCCCGAGGAGAATTTAATTTGTCATGTTGGTTGATGATTTTGCTAGCAGTCTCGTGTACGCGCGTATACTTTCATTCTGGGAACAGAAGCCCGTACATTTCCATAGGAAGAGGGCTAAATTAGGCTGTTTTATTGAGAATGACGAACTTTAGGGAAAATTAGCATTTCTTTCATCATCTCCAAGAAAAGACTGATCTGCAATCACGTGGATCCTTATTAACTCATTAATGCACCCTCGTTATAATGCGATACAGCAGACTTTACTTGAATATTTGGAGAATGCTCTCGCTCTGACTTTTCGCGGTTATTCATTAGAGGAAATTGTTAAATCTGGGAAAGTAACACTTCAATGAATGTTCTTCAATTCCATATGCATATTATGCTTTATTCAGAATCCTTGATGACTTCAGCATACCCCACAATTCGCACTTCCAGCCGGAACAAAGGTAAACACTGGTTTGCGGCGTTAATATTAAAAATTCAGACCCAGGTCAATCCTATTACGTCAAACATTTGCGTAGTGTGATTATGAATCGTTACAAGATATTATCTCAACAAGAACAGGGAACTTTCCCAGCTATATGTTTTGAACAAACAATTTATATCCAGCATAGGTGTAAATATTGATGTAAGATTGTTTTCACTCGTGAGCATTCATCCAAGCATAAAATCACAAATCATGTTGACGCAATCGAGCATTTTAGTTATATAACTGTAAATCACCAACATAAATCCTACTAGAGGTATATATATCGAATTTACAGTGAGCACATTGACTATTATCAACCTCTACCTCCCAATAATTTTCTCCAACCAAGTTTCCTCAACTTTTCCCATTCAGTTTCCCCTCTTGTTAAAGCCTACATTTTCCAATCTCAACTTTCTATATTTAGGAGAAACGGAAATAACCCATAAAGAGACGACAAAGGTTTTGCCCTATAATGCATATTTCCAGCTGGATATGATGGAATGAATAATTTTTGTCCTTCTGTCTAAAAATAGAATTGCTCTTCACATCCTCAATGTTTCATTCCAGGCTAGAAATAGAACCTAGTTTTTCTAGCATTCCCTCAACGGGAAACGATAACAAGAAGGCTGTTCCAAGTGTTAAGGTACTTCTCCTTGAGTCTTTCTCTCAAGAGGAAAAAAACTCATTTTTCTTCCAGCTTTTAGCCCAGCAGTTTTTCATACTTTCCCTGCTTTCCATATTCTCCTGAGTTTCAGAGGAAGATTGAGTTTTGCCGTGTTATACACAAGATTGAATTGAGGAGCGGCGACATATTTACTACATGATTTCCTGATAAAAAGCGATATTATTTTACAATTTCCTCTCTTTTTACGAAAACTCCACCCGCATATATATAGCATGCTAATTCATTTTAAACATTTTCAACTTTTACCCCTCTTCGTTGAATTCCTTTTGCTTATAAGTGAAAACTACATTTTGCCATTTATGAATTCTACGAAGGAATAAAACTTTTCAACTCTAAGTTTGAAATAGTCTTGTCTTGTCTCCATCATTCCATCCTTTACAAAGAAAAGCTGAATACATTTGATAGAAAAGGATATGAGCTTAGGATTCTTCAGAGGAAATTACGCCAGCCCATGAAATAACTTTCTTCAAGATAACAAGCTTTAGCTGAATTTATTTACGGGAAAAATAATCTCATTAAGATTTGCAATATTCTTTTCAACAGAAATGTTGAGTGTTTTCCATTTATAGAGGTATTTTGCAATGATCAGGCCGTTGCAATTTGGGATTACTAACACATTCCCCTAAACATTATTCGACTTGCGTCACCGAGACTCACTCGTGGGACTCAATTTCCTCTGCTGTTGCTCTTCCTCTGTAAATATATATGTCTACTTTCCACTTAAACGTTGATGGCTCAACTTTGCTCTCTCCCAGTGGGTAATGCGTTTACTCTTTCGTTAAAAAATATTTACTGTGCCCCTCCATTCATTCCTTTTAGTAAAAGTGCCAATGTCATTCTTCCGCGGTTCCAGGGAAATTCTGAAGTTGGTAAATTTTGCAAAGTTATTGCGAAAGGAAGTTCAACGTTTAATGAGAGTCTCTCCATCTCTAATGATAAGCTAACTATTCGTCGTATTTAAAACTCTGACCATGTCTGTACTGAGAAAAGAAGAGATTGGATATGACAGCCGGAAGTCCCATAAGAGTTTTATTTCTCGCCATCAGATAATGTATATATACTATACTAAATTATAATAATCGGAAGGGATCCACGCCTGGGTTATTTCTCGGTATCCATTTTGCCGCACCATTTTCAGGAGAAGCCATCCATTTTCTGGGTGACAGTTCATCTACCTCCTACGAATTCCAAGATTGCTGCGTTTTATTCTCCTCATTACAGAATATAATACAGTGGTAACATTTGGCGTGGTTTTAGTATCCTCAGCACCATACCATCCTATTATTTCAATCTCAGATTTCCCAGAAACCGATCCTCTTCTCTGTCTACATCCTCCTGACTTATATTATCGTCCAACACAGAGATCATTGCGTCTGCTGGCGAGTGATCTGGAACGGACCCTTTTTCCAAGAAAAAACAACCGCTTTTCCATTTACGGGCAGCTATGGTATCGTAAAGCCTATGTGAAACTGGCTTAAGCTTTCAAAGAAAATGGGGAAAGTAATCCAAGGGAATTGAACATGTTATGGAGTTTCCCTTTCAATTGCATTTTTGTAGGAATATGGATTCAAAAGTGGATGATGTTTTTCTACGAAAACACAATTTCTTACCCTATCTCCAATTTTAAAGACGAGGATATTATTTCCTTTTTTACGAAGCATAAAAATCTAGAACAAAAGTTGTAGGCGGACAGGTGATGTTAATAAAAAATAAATTTGACTAGAGCACAAGCCGTAAGCCGCTCAGCCGCGATTGAAAGGATGGATGTCAAATCTAAAACGGAAATATGGTCGTTGTCGAACTCAATAGGAATAGGGATCGATTCCGTACATCTCGTTCTATTTACGATTTCTCCACAGCTGGCCACCAACTTTGAAGTCAACAACCGAACTTTGTTGAAGAAGCCATTTGCTGTAATTTATCATCACCATCATCATCCCAGTCTCGTGGAGAAAGTCTTTTCTACCTAAAATGTAATAACTCATTCCAGAAAGCATAAATCCTCATGTTTGATATGCTACCCGTAAAGGAACATTGCAAAACTTTCCTCAAAACAAAGCCAGTGACACAACAAACTGAAGAAAAACGTGCGTTTAATTTCTAAACAAGGATTCATTACTCACGCCATGCGTAGGCGTACTGTCTGTTGAAAGGTGGTGAACTGACTTTCCCCTCGGTTTGGTATAACCATTTGTTTATTTATTAATAGCTTTGTTTCTACCCTACTTGCATACAAAAATTTTCTACCCTACTAAAGTTAATGCGCTTAAAAGCAACGGCTTTTAATAATTACTAAGGGATTTTCTCGTGACACAAACAACTCTCCAGAAAAAATATGAAAAGAGAAGAGTGGGCTATCTCTATGTTGAAATTATGTAGATGGCTTTATGAGACCGTGACAAGCAAATAAACATAACAGTTGATTTTCCCCTCACATCGTCAGCTCCTATGTGTAGTTATACTGGTAAGTTTGCGTGGAAAGCTGTAAAATACGACGTGACATAGATTCCAAAGGCTTCTATCATAAAGAGGAGATTTGCGACGGATTGTTTTTTCTCCTCGTCTCAAAATAATGATAAAGTATGCATGGAGTAGGTACACCAAATAGGGATAGAAACTAGTAGGATGACAAAATTCTCATGTGCTCCATACACACTCGCTTTTTCTTCAAAGTGTTGTTTTAAGTGGTACTCTTGGAATGTTTGCGGTGGTGACAAAACACCTTACTTTAGAATACCTTGAGGATAGTGTATTACTGTGAGATATATATACCTTGTGNTACCTTGAGGATAGTGTATTACTGTGAGATATATATACCTTGTGCTTGTTCAGTGGTGTACTTTTTTAACAAGACTGTGTAGCATGGTGCGTAATTACGATGGAAAAGAATAATCTCACGTTCCCCTTTAAATTAGTGAGCATCAGGGGAAAATATTTCACAAGCATGGTCCCTTCCCTTCCACCGTAGGTTTTTTTTGGCAAGAGAAGGAAAATTATGTAGAGAAATGTGTGTCACTGCCAAGCAAAAATCACATTAAGTAGCCCACAGCTAAGATATTTGCTTGTGCATTAGTAAGCGCTATAATGTAATTGCTGTAATCCCACCATAAGGAACTTTCCTTGACCCACCAAGACTCTTATCACTCGATCTGGAGTCGACCCAGATTACACTAAAACAATATTTAGGCAGAAAGGTAAATTATGAAAGGTTACACTATTACATCATCATCAATAACAATAGGTATATCATCCTGTTACATATTACTCTGTCATCAGAATACATACAACCAAATTAAGCTAATGAGACAAAACAAGGTTCTCATCAAACCAAAACTTGTCCTATTTGTTTTCTCCTTGAATGAGGGTGCATACATGCATATAATTAGTTTTCCCTTTTTGCCTTTCTTACTTTGAGGCAGAAACTCTCTCATTATTTTGTTTTGTATCTCTATTTTTTGCCATATGTAGACGTTGTATGCGTAAGAAAACTGAGTTTTTGGTCAAGAGCAACGTGACCTCTTCAAGTATCTCTTCTTCACTTCAATGACAGTGTGAGAGATCCTTTCGAATTTTGACTGGAGATAGGCTCAACAAATATTACCATATGAAAAATGTTTTCCCTTACCTTTCAGCCCTTCACTCGTTCAAAAGGCCACAAAAGTGGAATGCGAGTGCACACTCTTGGTGAGTGGACTAGTCCAGTTATATAGGCTCAACAAATATTACCATATGAAAAATGTTTTCCCTTACCTTTCAGCCCTTCACTCGTTCAAAAGGCCACAAAAGTGGAATGCGAGTGCACACTCTTGGTGAGTGGGCTAGTCCAGTTATATTTCTTTATGAACTCATAGACTGTTACAAGAATGCATATATACGCAGTATATTACCTAAAAGCCTCTTCTATTTCGTTGGCAAGAGCGCAAAGCGATTAGCCTCTTATGTCATATGTCCTCATGAAATCAGCTTAACCTCCCTGCAAAGGTAATAAAATAACCGTTATCATTTCCCAGTTTCCACAGCCGAACCCAGGTCTTTCCCCATTTTCGAATTTTAAAGTAAAAGCTATTTCTCACAAAATCTCTAAACTCTATTTCCTTGCCAAGATCACTCCAATCAAATTCAATACATCCAATTTCGTCAACTCGAAATTGAAAAAAATACAACAGAGCTGACAAGATTCATGTTGGCAGGATTACAGAAAAGAAGAAATATTTACTCGTTGTCGTGTAAAAAAAGTGTTTCCAATCTTCAAGTTCACTTTCACTCAGCTTCGGAAAAAGGAGCTTTTCGCAAAAGGAGGAAAAAGCCGATGAAAAATCTTCTTTTCCTGTCGGCGAGTGTTTCTCAAGTGTGCTAAGCCCATGCTATAATATATGCTCTTTCAGGAAGACTCAGCATAAAGAATGGAAAATGGACTCGAACCCATATCATTTTAGGCCTTCTTTGTTATTATGTATGTGTGCCAACCTGAACCTAGCAGAATGAGAGTTTTTTATCCTCCCACACAACGCATATCGATTTTGTGCTCGCCCACGTGGAGCCCTTATTCTATATCTTTATGCTTGAGGTATAAGGACAATTTTATTGTAGTTTTATGAATAGCCTAATCCATGGGAAGGAATATCAGTCACATTCATAGGGACGGGTTTCTTGCAAATTCAAAGCGTTTTGCATCGCACGTCCTTTCCACAGCTTTTCCTTTATAAGAATTTTGGATTAAATGGGAAGAGTATTATAATTTTAGAGAGATTTTCCACCCTTGATGTGTATTATATACGCCTCCAATTTTCTAAAGGGGTCACTCGGTATAGACTGGGTACAGACTGTATAGTAATCTTTGTAACTGGTATTTACCTCGTTTTGTAAAGTAGCATGAATGACTGTATGAAGTTAAAGGAGAGGAAGACGTCATATGAAAGAATTGGGAAAGACGTAATCATTTGTTAGACAGAGGAATTTTATGACACATATGTAGATAAAGTGCTTGCCCAAAGTTGTGCTGGATGCTCTCTTCCATTGAGAAAACAAAGACAATCATCAAAATCAACTTGGAGACTTGGAAATTGCTTGGGTGGAAAGGAAAGAATTTGTAAAGCTTCGTCTGAAAATGATTGGTAACGGAAGCACACCCGTAATTTACAAGATGTAAGCCAATTTTCTCTACAAAAAAGGGCTTCGCCACTTTTGGTTGTGGACAGCACAGGAAATAATTCGGAAGTAGGGAGGAAAAGTGACTTTCTCTGGTGAAATCGTTTATTTCTCGGGAATTGAGTGTAAGCTGAGATAAGACAATTTCAACATAAAGTATACATGTGACAGAACCAACTTATATAACGTACCATACCATATTTTAGCTGAGGACGGTTGATGATGAAACATCATTGTTCTAATTTCACTTGACTTCTGACATATTTATAGTTTAGATTTATAAGAAAACGTGTAATGTAATCTGGTCGGATTTCAATTTAAATTAGGAAGTTTGCATACAAATCGATTGTGTATCAACTTGTCAGACATGAGGTCGTCTAACAAATTTTTCCGTGGTCTTGCATTACTTAACTCTCAGATAATTATGTAGTATTATCTGCTTGCTTTAAAATTTATTTTCGATAAGTTGTCTGCCCAAATGTCTTAATTGTATATTTGCTTACCCACCCAAAGGGTTATGTGACAATAAACATTATTATTACTGCTTACAGGAATGTAGGATAACATTTCTCGAATATGTGCATTACGGCATGTAAATTAGTGTCATTCCTTTTTCGTGTATACAGCTTTATTAAAGTTGTCGTATTTGCTCTAGTTTGTGAGCTCCAGTTCGGACCTGGAAAGTACGTACACAACTTCTCCACTGTGCCATGCCTCCAAGCGGATATGTCGTAAGATTTTGACATTGTTTCCTTTCAAAGCTTTCTTCTCTAAAATAGATGTCGTGGTGCTCAACCACTTTCACCAGTAGTCGACCCGTTTCGCAGTAAACCGATCTTTTGTTAACCTTATGGAATAGAATAGTCAACTTTGATTAGGAATGTATACATAAGATATACGTTGATATATCGATCATGGCTTCTTCAGCTGTGTACCTATCGGCTGCTTACGTACAAGCCCATATTGAGCAATACGAAAAATCCTTCAACCTTCCTACGCACGAAGAAGTAGGATGAGAAAGTGATCGATGATAGTAGTGAATGAACAGGTTTCTTTCCCTTCTTCACTTTCACTCAGACATTTTGCATTAAAGATTT
Source organism: Sinodicranocentrus sp. ZH6 (assembly GCA_027743935.1). Taxonomy (NCBI): domain Eukaryota; kingdom Metazoa; phylum Arthropoda; class Collembola; order Entomobryomorpha; family Entomobryidae; genus Sinodicranocentrus; species Sinodicranocentrus sp. ZH6. Next base: position 9,552 of record JAHZNA010003417.1, read on the forward strand.
AAAATATTGAAATTAAGTTATTCAGAAGTTAATTTAAGTGGAGTATAGAGAGTTATTTGTAGATAGGAACAAGGTTAGCAATCATGGAGAGCAGTTTAGTAGTGTTTGTGGGATTTATTGCTATTGCATATGGATATGCACCTTTACATGAGGTAGTGGAGCAATTTTTAAAAGAAATTTTTAAAAGTAATTGTGATTTGAAACTTAATTTTTTTATTTATATAGCCGGATGGCCACGGGTTTTCGAAAAGTACTTCTCTCTTGCAGGACGTGATGGAACGAATCAATAGAGATATGGATACAGATGGAACATTTTTGGACTTTGGGAACAAGTATAATATTTTTATAACTCGTTGACTCAATTTCTGAGAAAATCTAACGTCTACCTACTGACATGTAGTAAAATTGAATACACAAATAACAAAGATATCTACGTTTTAATAGGATTGATGAATTTGGTCCCGTACCTGGAATATTTCTACCTGGAAGAGCTACCAAAGATGCCGAGTTCATGGATTCTGGTGATTACGATATGCTTCTGGGACAAGGTGGACATGTTTCGAATCGCGACCAAGAATATTTACAGCACAGCAGCCTCTTCGGTCACAAACTAATGTCTGGTATGCAATGCTATGTTTTGTAACTTAAATAAATACTACATCATTCATATTCATAAAGTATTGAAAATTTATTTAATTTAACAATTAATAATTACTTTCTGTTCTTAGGTGGTGCAGGAGAACCCTCAGGTGTACTGAAAGTGAAAGGTCAAAAAGTTCCCTCTGACGTCAAAACCGATGCAGTACTTCCAGCTTATTGCAATCCTCCAAATCCCTGTCCTGTAAGTTTACAATTTTACATATTTTAACTAATAAAAAATCTAATACATTTTGAAAATCAATGAAATTCATGATTAATCCCAAACAAATCTCACATTAGAATTTTTATATATCTTCTGCTCCATCTCGTCCTCAGGTTGACTTCACAGCTGAAGATGGATGCATCGAGTGTCACAATTTTGAAAACACAGCTGCATACAGTCGAGCATATCAAGGCTCCCAAGACTGTATGGTAGGTGCAGGCGTAATGAATATAAAGTATTTGAAATTTCCTCCCTCTTTGAACTTATTTATCACCCAATTGTGTTATGTTTTTCCCTTAGTGCGATACCGAGCACATGTTTGACTGCCCCATGCTTAGCGATTCTGACGACGGTGAAATTGACTTTTCTGGACAACAACTTCTCTCTGATTTGCAGGTACTTTCGGCAGCCAGTCATGTTTTTTAAACCCAAGTCGTTACAGTTCATTAGCCCAAGAATGTTTGGAATCCAATGGGCGTGGATGCGTTTGTCATAAATGATACAAAATAAACATTTTCCTCAACTTTATTGTAGGTCGAGGGTCAACACAAGAGTCTTGTCGCCAAAAAGTTTTACAACAAAAAGGTAACCACATTTCACTTTTTGTGTCTTCGGTAAAAAGTCGAGTGCCTTCTTAGAATATCCTTCGGGAATTTCTTTGGTATGTGTAAATAACTACGTCGTGGTATGGTGCCCAAATTTCCAAAGCAGTACCAATTAAAATGACCTTTTTTCAACTTAACTTACACTTCATGCATTCCTCTTCTCATGAACTCATTTACTAATGACCGCATTGTTGATTAACGTGAAAGCGAATCTTATGCTTTTTACCAAATATACGGGATTTTAAGCCATTTTCAAGGGTAAACATACAAAATCAAAATATTTTAAAAGTACCTCATATCTATTCTTGGAACTTGTGCCTTAAAAATGTACTATCATGTCTTTTAGGAATGCCGAGTTACAAGAAAAGAAACGAAAGGTATTTCAATCGGTGTTATGCTTGTCAATTATGGCATTACAAGTAATAAAAAGAGAGGTACCTTTGGCAGCGAGGTCCTATCCGGTTTTTAGCTT